>PVJS01063900.1:0-10377 GCA_004027185.1 Glis glis | reverse complement strand
CCATGATAGTGTTATAGGGTTATGCAGTGGAACATGGGAACCAAATAAAAGAGTTACCAAATGATTGAACTAGAACAACTTGAGCAACAAAACAGAGTAGTACTGGATTATAAACCAAAGTATAAAGAAAATATCCATGAATTCATACTGATATAAATAAATGACTTAATAAATCACAAAACCAGAGAGAAGATAGAAATTTCCTCTGCAGAATTCAAAATAATTTACGTATATATTCCACCCTCTACAAGGAGAAAGAGAGATCCCCCTCCTTAAATGTGGGCTGTGCATAGTGACTTTCTTCCAAAAAGGATATTGTAGAAAGCAAAAATAGGAGTAACTTTACACTGGAAAACCTAACAAACATTGTTCCAGTTGGCAGATCAGGATCAACGTCAACAATATTAAGTTATACTGAAAGTTTAGACCTTTGAAATGATGTGAGGAAAATGTAGTTTACTTTCATAATCTTCCCTCCCCAAACCCATAGCCCCAGTCCTATCATGAGGAAAACATTGGGCAAATCTCAATTAAGGAATATTCTACAAAACAGTTGATGAATACTTTTCAAAACTATTAAGATCATCAAAAACAAGGCAGGTCTGAGCCAGTGTCACAGGCAAGGAGCAGGCGCCTCTGCGGACATGATGACTACGTAAAATGCGGTGCCTTAGAACAGAAAAAGAACATTAGGTAAAAACTAGGAAATCTGAATCAAGCATGGCCTTTAGTTAATAATAATGTATTGATATTGGCTTATTAGCCATAACAAGTAGACCATAGCAATATAAGACATTACTAAATGAGGAAGCAGGATATTTGGAAATTCTGAAAAATCTTCATAGTTTTTTGGTACATCTAAAACTGTTCCAAAAAATAAAATTTATTTAAAAATATCGTTTATAATAGCATCAAAAATATAAAGTTTAACAAAATATGTATAAGGACTATGTACTGAAAACTGCCAAACATTGTTAAAGCAATTAAATAATACCACAACAAAAGAAGAAGAACTGTATGTTCCCAAATTAGAAGATGATTTTTTTTTGCTGTACCGGGGATTGAACGCAGGGGTGTTCTACCTCCGCGCTACACCCTTGGCCCTATTTTTTATACTTTATTTTGAAACTGGGTCTCACAAAGTTGCGGAGGGCCTCACTAAGTAGAGAGAGAGAGAGAGAGAGAGAGAGCTGAGGCTGGCTGCGAACCCGGATCCTCTGGTCTCCGCCTCCCAAAGTACTGGGATTACAAGCGTGCGCCAAACGCCCGGCCAGAAGATGATATTTTTAAGGTAATTTCCTCACCAATTAATACAAATTCAATGCAATATATACTCTCACTAGGCATTTTGTTCCCTTTGGAAATTGCCAACCTCATTACAAAATTTATAGAGACCAGCCCAAACAATTTGGAAAAGAAGAACAAAGTTCCAGGACATACTCAGTTGATTTCATGATTTATATTGCTTCCACTTTAGCAATCAAAATAGCATAAGAGGGTATAAACATAGATCAATAGAGAATGAATAGACAGTTTAGAAATAGACGTACATATCTATGGCCAATTGATTTTTAACAATGCTGCCAAGGTAATTCAGTTGGAAAACAACAGTGGTGCCAAGGTAGTTGAGTCGGGAAACAATAATCTTTTCAACAAATGGTGCTTGAACAATTGAACATCCAAGGTCAAAAAATATTAACCTTGACCTTTACTTCACACCATATAAAAATATAACTTAAAATGTGTCATAGACCTACAAATTTAGTTTTTAACACGATAGAACTTACAGAAGGAAACGAAAGAAAACCTCATGACCTTGTATGAGGCCAAGTTTTTAAATAGGTCACAAAAAGCACAAAAAGTTAATAAACTATACTTCATAAGAATGAAAAGTTTTGCCCTTCAAAAAATACTTTTAAGAAAATTAAAAGTCAATCCACAAAGAAAGAGAAAAAAATTATAAAATATATATCTTTTGAATGACTTGTATCTAGAATATATAAAAGAACCCTTTCAACTTAATAACAAGGAAATAAGCAATCCTTCACTTAAAATAAGTAAAATATTTCAATAGAAAATCAACAGAGAAGAGATATAGATGAAAACTTATCACACAAGATAAGCAATGTGATTAATCATTAGGAAATGCAAATTAAAAATCACAATGAGATATTTCATACCCATTAAACTGGCTAAAATGGTAAAGGCTGCTATTACAAAGTGTTTATAAGAATGTGAGGCAACTCAAATCCCACACATATTGAAAACGGGGATCATTATTTTACATAGCACTTTGGAAAAGTTTGGACACCTCTTATAAAGATAAATATATGTTCCCCCTATGATCCAGCATTCCTCTTTAAAGCATATTTACCCAGAGAAAAGAAAGCACATGCCTACACAAAGGTTTGTATGCAAATATTCATAGACATTTTCTTCACAATTTCCCCAAATGGAAAGAATACAAACATCCATCAATTGATGCATGGATGAACAAATTGTGAGTATTCTCCCACAATAGAATACTATTCAGCAGTAAAAAAGGAACAAGGTACAGTTACTTATAACAATATGGGCAACTCTCAAAAGTAAGTGGGAAAAGCCAAACACAGAGACTAGGTGCCCTATAAATTCATTTTTTATTAAATTCTTAAAAATCAAAACTGTAATGGTAATAAAAAATCACTAGAAATTTGAGTGTTATAGAAATGTTCTACATAATGATGTTTGATAGTTGTGCCACTATATAAAATTGTCAAGATTCATCAAGTTGGACACAAAACTGATGAATTTTATTGTATGTAAATTAATAGCTAACAAAAGAAGAGGAAGAAGAACTCTTTATGAAAGGATTACATCCTTCTTAGAAATCAGAAATACAGAGCTGGGCGTGGTGGTGCACACTTATAATCCCAGTACTTGGGAGGCTGAGACCGGAGGATCCGGGTTCGCGGCCAGCCTCAGCTACTTAGTGAGGCCCTCCGCAACTTAGTGAGACCCTGTTTCAAAATAAAGAATAAAAAAATAGGGCTGGGGGTATAGCCCAGAGGTAGAATGCCCCTGGGTCCAATCCCCAGTACTGAAAAAAAAAAAGAAATCAGAAATAGAAAATTAAAAAATTAAACATTTTGACTAAACAAAAGAGGATCTTAGCTAAAATATTTTCTGTTTATATGTGTGTTAGGGTTCTCCAGAGAAACTGAACTGATAGTAGTTCAAGTCCAAAGGCAGTCGGCTGACAGAATTCCCTCTCCTTTCAGGGAGGTCAGTTTTTTTTTTTTATTAAGGCCTTCTATTGTTTGGGTGAGGCCCACCCACCATATGAAGGATAATATATTTATGCAAAGTCTACAGAATTAAATATTATTCTTAACTGAAAGATACCTTTACAGGTTACCCTCACATCTAGAATAATGTTGGACCAAACATCTGGGTACTATGATCTAGCCGCATTAATACATAAAATTAACCCTCGGAATATACAATATGCAAAGTTCTACTATATGTGTGAAATAATTTCTTCTATATAATAAACCAATAGATAGAAGTTATGAAACTTCTGCTATTTGGGCACAAGAAACTGAAATTCCAAAAAGTTAAGTGACTTCCAGTTTCTCCTAGCTGGCAAGGGGCGGTTCTGATATTCAGGTCAATTATCCAGCCTCCAAGTACACGTCCTTTGGATCACAGTGCACTAGCGAGAGACAATAACAACCGGAATTAAATATACCCTTTGTTCCTTATGAATTTTCCCTGGCATTTCTCCAGGCCCAAGACATTTAAGAGCTATGCCATTTTTCATGTTCACTTCTAGAGTTAGGTAAAATCGATGATATATTTCATAAGGACGCACTTCACTTTTATCCCATGACAAGATGAAGTTAACAAACCAGCAAACCCACTGATTGAATAGAGGCAGAAAGAAAATAACATCTGAAAATGAAATTCCTACTTGCTTTCTCCTGCTATTTGTTTCAAAAACAGTGCTCTAAAAGTGGAGGGGAAAAGCCACGGGCTTCAGAAAAACTGCCAAAGGATAGAGAAAAGTGTGATGTAAGAAAAGGAAAAAGATTCACAAGATGATAAACTATGGGTCATCCAAACTAATTAAATGAATTGTCGTGTTTCTCCTTACCAACTAACAAAAAGAAAAGAAAATGTATGCCATCACTCTTTATCATTTTCGAACTGTTCAATTTAAAGGGACAGAAATTTCTCCTCCCATGTAAATGAAACGCCTATTCATTTCTATGTAATTTTAAATTATTTTGGGAGCTACATAGAAAGAGTCATTTATCAAAGCACCATTAGCAGGAGGCCCTTATGGAGTAGGTGGGAAGAAATGCTTTAAGTATGACCTTTTCCCCTCCACGCAGCTGGCTGACTGACCTTAGCGAGAGGGAGCTCAGCACCTGGGGTCTCCACCTACAATATTAGTACAACATCTCCTCCATAGGTGTGGAGAGACAGACGTGTGAATAAGCACCGGAAGCATTAGAGATCTGCCTCAAAGCATGGCTGCCATGTCCTTGTGCCGCTGGGCTCCCAGGGCTCCTCTGCAAGGCCTTCTCATGGCTGCAGCCTCATTGCCTTTCATCCCAGGTCCAGCTGCATCCTGAGTCCTAATTTCTTGCCAAGGTGGCCTCCATACCCCCCTTTCCACAAGGGATCCCAGCTGAGACAGAAGGCACTGTGCCACCTCTCGTGACTTCCATGCTCCCTCTTGGGGGACAGGGAGGTACTAGGGATTGAACCCATGGGCATTCTACCTCTGAGCTACACCCCCAGCCCTTTTGACTTTTTTATTTTGAAAACAGGGTCTGGCTAAGTTGCTGAGGCTGGCCTTGAACCTGTGATCCTCCTGTCTCAGCCTCCCAAGTACTGAGATTATAGGCATGAGCCATCGTGCCCAGTTTTAGTGCTCCCTTTTAAAGGTAGATGGTGTCCAAGAAATCGCAGAAAACAATAGCAGCCGGGCGTGATGGCGCACGCTTGTAATCCCAGTACTTGGGAGGCTGAGACCGGAAGATCCGGGTTCATGGCTAGCCTCAGCTACTTAGTGAGGCCCTCCGCAACTTAGTGAGACCCGGTTTCAAAATAAAGAATAAAAAAATAGGGCTGGGGGTGTAGTTTGGAGGTAGAATGCCCCTGGGTTCAATCCCCAGTACCGCAAAACAAAACAAAACAATAGCAAACATCCAAACATCCTTTATATGTAGACATAGTTTCCCAATATAAACAAAATAGTGGTTAAAAAAACATCTCCACAAGAACCTGTTCTGAAGCAGAATATTAAGTCACCTGGAGACATGGTGGCAAATTTTATCAACAATAATAATCAGTCTCCCTTTGTGATGAGTGGTTGTTCAACGCCAAGAATGAACATGATGTCCTTGAAGCCCTTCACCAACTCAGCAAGGTAGGTATTATTATTCCTATATTACCCAGAAGAAACTAACTGGGCTCCAAGAAGTGAAGAAAATCCAACTAATGGAGTCAGGATTCAAACGCATGTCAAAGAGAAAGAAAGACCTTGTAAGTGTATTCATCACTTAGCACCACCAGGGGCACAGTGTAAAAGGCCCAATGTGAATTCCTCAAAAAGGACAATGGGAACAACTTGTACCGAGAAGAGGCTGTGAGTGGTAGAGGAGCCTGGCTCTACCTTTTTCATCGTGAGGCACTAAGGACTGAAGGTAGAGTAGGGGCTGGGAGTTGTACATAAGGGCACTTCTCCTCCCTCTCAGCACTCTGTACTCCCCAAAGACTCATGTGACAAGCACCTTTCATTTCCTTCCATACCTTTCTCTCATCTCTAAGTCTTTGTACTATTACAGACAGCCATCTCCTGTATGCACAGATTTCTTTGGGGAATTGATTGGGGAGAAGGAGGTGGGTTGAGCAGCAAGGAGAAATCACTAAAGAGAAAAGGTGGTACGTGGGTGGGTGGGGGTCACTGGGGAAAAAAATAGAAATCAGAACTATATTTGTACTTGCTTGGGAAAAAAATGACTAAGTAAAATAAGTGTGATCATTTGAGGCAGTCAGGCATCCTGAACTTTGTAAAAAGAACAGGACAATTTTACTTCTCTCCCACTCTGAGCCATTTTAAAGCAATCCAAAAGGGGTTGCTTCTACCAGAGAGTAGTGAGATGCTGTTGAGCTATTATCTACAAAATGGTTTCAGAAGGGTCAGAGCATGCTTTTTAAAAAAAAAATGTATAGGGGTGGTGGACTCTAAAAACATGTCCGGTGTTTATCCTTGGTTGACTCATTGTGGACACAACATACACAGCCATGCAGGGGAAGATAGAGTAAAGCAAAATTTGATAGGAAGCAAAATTATAAGCTGCTTTGCCTTTTTTAACTATCTCAATGTTTTCTTTCTGCTGACCCCTGGGGGTGCGGGGCAGGGGGAGCCACAGTGGGGTAGGCAAGGCAGTAGCCCAAAACATCTCATCAGCAACAAGCCATTCTAAATGAAGACAGCAGGGCCGATTGTTGCTCTTTCTCACGGAATGAGAAGATTCACTCCTGTGGCATGTGAAAAGATGTTCAGCTACGAGGGGGGCAAAAAAGGACCAAAAGTAGAAGCTGATATTTACAATCTTAAATGATTTTCAACTCGGATGACAGGATTTTGTGAGCTTCACCATGTGCAAAGGGGTATCCAAAACTCATTTCAAGAAAAATAAAGGGAAAGCTGGGTATTGTGGTGCACGTCTGTAATCCCAGTACTGGGGAGGCTGAGACGAGAGGATCTCAGGTTTGAGGCCAGCCTCAGCAACTTAGAAAGACCCTATTTCAAAACAAAAATAAAAAGGCTAAGGGGCATGTAGCTCTGAGGTAGAATGCCCCTGGGTTCAATCCTCAAGAAAAGAAAAGAAAAGAAAAGAAAAGAAAAGAAAAGAAAAGAAAAGAGAAAAAAAGAGGGAGGGAGGGAGGGAGGGAGGGAGGAAGGAAGGAAGGAAGGAAGGAAGCAAGGAAGGAAGGAAGGAAGGAAGGGAGGGAGGGAAAGCCTGAGGGAACCTGTATTTGTTTACTAGGGATGCTGGAATAAAGTACCAGAAATTGAGTGGCCCATAATAACAAAAGTGTAATATTAAGTCATAGTTTTGGAGACCAGAAGTTCAAATTCAAGGTGTCAGTGGCCGGGCTCCCTCTGAAGCCTGTAGCAGGAGCCCTCCCTCGCCCCTTCCAGCTTCTTGAAGAAGGCATCCATCCTTGGCTTTCCCGACTTGCAGACCTCAGTCCAGGCATCACAGGACACCTGCCTGTGTGTCTCTGCCCTCACATGGTGCTTCCCCTCTCCCTGTAAGGACACTGCTCATTTCAGATGAAGGCCCATCCTAAGGACCTCATCTTAACTTAATTGCATCTACAAAGACCCTGTTTCCAGATAAGATCCCATCCCCAGATCCTATCACATTCACAGATTCTAGGGGCCAGCATTTCAGCATAAGTTTCATGGAGGATGCAGTGCAGCCCACATGAGAACCTGAGCAGCTCATGTCCATGTCTCCTGCTCAGCTGCCCGCTCTCCAAGGAGAAACCGCCCGGGGTGTGCCTGTGTCTCCCATCGGAGCTGCGCCACAAAGCAGGGGTGGGAGAGGGGAGGCCCAGGATGGAAAGGGGGGACCAAAGGCCAGGAAGAAGGGACAGCTGAGGAACAACGGAAAGTGATACAAAAATATTATCAGATTAGGAAAGGCAAGGGAGTGAGCAGCAGGGTCAAATTCTCAGAAAGGTCTAATGTGCTGATTTGAGAAACAATAGCAGAACGATAACCCTACCTGTTCTCATAGTCCATCCCAAAGTCTAGGATTTAATGCAAGTTTTATAACACATCCTAGGAAGGGTGAAATGTTTCTGTTAAAATACAGCTGAGTATGTATTCCTGAATTCTACTACCCAAATTTTAAGCTACATTATATTTCAGAACAATTGGGCCAGGAATGATAAATTGCCTAAATAAAGGAACTAAACTGGAAGATATTTTAAAACAAATCTATTTCTTAAAGAGGTATTAATTAAAATTAGCCTCCTACCTATTGTCTCTTCTGGAAATAAAAGTGGTTCAGCTAATGCAGACTTCATTTTCACTCCAAATGCATTAGAAATGCTTGGTAAATAGAACATTTTTAAAAATCCTCTTTCTTTATTTCTCTTTTTCTTTCTTTCATGGTAAAGGGATGGAACCCAGGGACATCATACCTTTGTGATAGACGTCCAGCACCATTTTATTTTTTATTTTAAAACAGGATCTTACGAAGTTACCATGGGCTGGCCTCGCTCACATCTGTGATCCTCCTGTCCCAGCCTCCCAAGTACTGGGATTACAGGCATATGCCACAGTGCCAGGCCAGAACAAATCTTAAAGGAAACACCAGGTTTACAAAAATGAAGGAGTTGAGGCCTCTACCAATGACAAGGGGAGATTCTGTCAGATCTGAAAATGGGTCTCGACATCAAAAGGTTAGACTTTCAACACCTGTCCAGGAATATGACACATCGAAATAAGTCACTGAAATAAAGCCAGGACCCTCATAGCCATGTGTCCATGAAATTGGGACTAGAAGCCAGGCGTGGTGGCGCACGCTTGTAATCCCAGTACTTGGGAGGCTGAGACCAGAGGATCCGGTTTCGCGGCCAGCCTCAGCTACTTAGTGAGGCTCTCTGCAACTTAGTGAGAACCTATTTCAAAATAAAGAATAAAAAATAGGGCTGGAGGTGTAGCTCGGAGGTAGAATGCTCCTGGGTTCAATCCCCAGTGCCACAAAAAAAAAGAAAGAAATTGGGGCTAGAAGTTGAAAAAGTGTGTAGTCTATTAAAAACACTGGGTAGAAAAAAATTAAATTTTCCAAGAGAAATTAAAACTGCATATTTATTAAGTGTGAGATCTAAATAGGTAATGTCAAATTGGTGTGGGACACTTAATCTGGTAAATTAATAAAAAATTGTTTAAATAAAACCCTGAGCCTAGATCAATGGAAACTTGTATTTCTAGAAGTAAACAAACAACAAAAAATATAAATACTTTATAAGAACACAGACCACACAGAACTCCCACAAATAAATAACTGTGAAGGTGAGCTAACCCTAAGAAACTATAACCACACAAGGAAATCGACCATCAACAGAAAGAGTTAGCAGATAAAATGGGAATTAGCCTGCTAGTTAGACCCTGAAATGGTATAGAAGAGCTCCAAAATAAGAGTTTTTTAAGTGATAAAAAATAAGCATGTGAGATGGGTGTGGTGGTGCATGCCTGTAAACCCAGTACTTGGGAGGCTGAGACAGTAGGATCACATGTTTGAAGTCAGTCTCAGAAACTTAGCAAGGCCCTCAGCAACCTAGTGCAGTAGAACACCCCTGGGTTCAATCCCCAGTACCAAAAAAAAGTGAAATAAAGCACTAAAAATTAATTAATCTATTATTTTAGAAATTAAAACCTTATCACCAAAATATAAAATGTAAGCAGTGGGTAAAACAGTGCTTAAGCATAACCAAAGAGAAGACAAGTAAACTGGGAAGTAGGTTGGAAAAAATTATCCAGATTATAACACAGAGCTATTAAAAATATAAAATATAAATACAGGTTAAGAAGTCAATGCAGAAATGGAAAGATAATTGAGAACTATTCAGAACAGACAACCATTCCTCATCCTGGTCAGGATGAAAACATAAAATAAATTTGAGCCAAGGCACATCACAATACAAAAATCAAAGAGAAAATCTTTAAGGTAACTGGGAGAAATAGGGATCACCAATGAAAGAATGACAATTAAGAAGAATCTTAGATTTCACATCAGCAAAAATAGATGCCAGAAGACAATGGAAAATATGTATCAGTTGGTACTTTTATACAAACTAAGTACTTATTCAAAAGTAAGATTTCAAGACAAGCAGAGGCACCAAGAAATACAAAAGAGAAACAGCCCATGGTGAATAAAGGAGACACACGAAGATGGTCAAAATTAATCCAAATCAGTAATCACAATAAATATAAATAGATCAAATTCAACCATAAGAAATCAGAGGTTCTAAGATAAAAGTTAAAAATTAAACAGCCACAACAATTTTTGTTTATACAAACATACTTAATAGTCAAAGATGGATATGCATTACATTTACTAAATAGGAAAGATGGATCAAAACAATCTAAAGAACAGAAATGATCACTGCAATATTAATATCAGGCAATGAAAACTTTAAGCAAAAGCCATGTCAGGAAGAAAATAACTACTTTTAATAATACAAGGAACAGGCCAGGCATGGTGGCGCACGCTTGTAATCCCAGTACTTTGGGAGGCGGAGACCGGAGGATCCGGGTTCGCGGCCAGCCTCAGCTCGCGCTCTCTCTCTCTCTCTCTCTCT
>PVJS01063899.1:0-10373 GCA_004027185.1 Glis glis | reverse complement strand
ACACACACACACACACACACACACACACACACACACACACACACACAAATGCAGAGGTAAAAATGAAAAACTTTCCTACAACTGTAGAAACCTTGAGGGCAGAAAGGATTCCAGGAGAACTCCAGCTACCCAGCCCTTACAACTACACATTAATCCATAAACAATTTCACTAAAACATCTTCCGTGTTCCTGGAGTCTCTGGCCTGCTCAGTCAACGTCAAGATCACCATGGGTGCTGTCCTATGCGGCAGGCCCTGCGGTTAGTACGTGTGTGGGTTCGCTCTTTCCGGCCGCACTGTTATCCTTTTAGGAAGATGCTGTCATTACCTCACAGGCAGAGGAGAAGGCTAAACTATCTGCTCTAGCAAGCTGCAGCTGCAACGTCAACCCAGCATGGCTCCCTGAGCCTCTGTCTTCATCACTGACCGTACCATCCTGCTTTCTGTCCTGGTGCTTCAGGTAAGAATCAGTCTTTGCCCACGTGCTGGCACACACCTAGAATCCCAGTACTTGGGAGCCTGAGACAGGAGGATTGCAGGTTTGAGGCCAGTCTCAGCAACTTAGCAAGACTCTCAGCAACCTAGTAAGACCGTTTCAAAACAAAAAATAATAAAGAACTGGGGGTGTAGCTCAGAGGTAGAATACTCCTGGGTTCAATCCCTAATACTCCCCCCAAAAATCAATCTGTGAATTTCCCTTTCCTCCACCTCCTCTATTTAGTTACTCATCAAGTCCCCTCAATTCTAACTTGGCTCTCAAAATTACCATGCTTTGCTCTCAAATCTCCATCCTCCCCACGGATGAGCTCACATCACCTTGCCCCTGCACACCACCAGCTGCCTCCCTGCCTCAGTCTCCCCCATCCCAATCAGCCCTTGGCACTGGCTCAGATCAAGAACGCCATCAGTCCACGGTCTGCATTCCAGAAGCAGGGGTGCGGCCATGCTGCGCCCCACTACAAGCATGCAAAGTCTCAGACCTTGAGAATCCTAGGGAAGTCCTTGGTGCGGGCTCCACCTCACCTTCCAGCTCAGTCTCCTTCCTGTATACCTTCCCACCAGGGCTGTGGTTCAGTAATCACCAGATAATTACCCGGACAAGCCAGGGACTCGCCTCCCTCTGTGCGTTGGCTCAAACTCTTCCTCTGTGTGACTGTCCTTTCCTCTCCCGTAACTCCGATACCCCCATTCCGCTCACCTTCTCCAGGCCCCTGCGCAGTTGTCCCTTTTGCAAAGCCTTTGACTCCTAGAGTTGGAAGCATCTGCCCTCATAGGACTGTGTCTACATTATCCACTTCCTTTCCTCACAGTGTACGAGTGTAAACTGCTCTGAAAGCAGATGCTTTTTCATAATTGTTACGCAAACTTTTTTGGTGGCCTGACCTAATCTGAACTCACGGGAGAGAACTGGATTCAAGTCAGTGTGAAAAATCACACTTCCCTTTAAAAATATTGGCTAAACCGGGTATGGTGGCGCACGCTTGTAATCCCAGTACTTGGGAGGCTGAGACCAGAGGATCCCGGTTCGCGGCCAGCCTCAGCTACTTAGTGAGGCCCTCTGTGACTTAGTGAGACCCTGTTTCAAAATAAAGAATAAAAAATAGGGCCGGGGGGTGTAGCTCGGAGGTAGAATGCCCCTGGGTTCAATCCCTGGTACCGCCAAAAAAAATATATTGGCTTCACTTTAGAAATCAAAGTTGGGTTTGATTACCACCTGCTGCCCCCTGATCCCACTGGGGTGCTGTGTCAAAGGTGCACCTAGCACACAGTACCTCAAACTGCTTCTCACCAGGCACCTGGCACAGCGCTTTGTCTCCTTCCTGCTGTGTCCTTCCCTAGCCCTCCACCGATGACCCCACTTCCCTCTCAAGGCCCAGTTTAAATATCACTTCCATCATGAAGTCTTTCTGATCCCTCCTGCCAGATTTAACTCAGCTGGATTTTATTCTCTCTGCCCCCACAGCACCTGAGTTGAACCCCCATTTTAGTGCTATCTACAAATAAAATAGCCACGTGGTAGCATGCCAACTCGGTCTCTCTTTCCACAATTTAAAGTCCAAGGAGCTGGGACTAGGATCCCTTTGTACACTCCCTTTCTCGTTTCCAGCAACTCCGGAGCACACGGCAGGCTGGCAGTATGTTTTTTTTTTTTTTTTTGCAGTACCGGGGATTGAACCCAGGGGCGTTCTACCTCCGTGCTACACCTCCGGCCCTATTTTTTATACTTTATTTTGAAACCGGGTCTCACGAAGTTGCAGAGGGCCTCACTAAGAAGAGAGAGAGAGAGAGAGAGAGAGAGAGAGAGAGCTGAGGCTGGCCGCGAACTCGGATCCTCCGGTCTCTGCCTCCCAAAGTACTGGGATTACAAGCGTGCGCCACCACACCTGGCTCTGGCAGTATGTTTTAAAGGACTTCGTCTTTGCACCCCGCAATGGTGCTGGTCGCCCGGAGCCGCTCTAGCGATGCGTGCCAATCTTCCTGTTATTTGCAGTCCTGAAGGCCTTAGGCATGCTAGGCAAGCGCTCTGCCTCCAGGTTATATCCCCCGCCCTTTTTAATTTTTATGTTGAGACAGGGTCTTGCTAAGTGGACTGGACTGGACTTGAACTTGTGATCCTCCTGCCTCAGTCTCCTGAGCAGCGGGGATTACAGGCGCACACCACCACGTCGTCCAGTGACTGCTCCTCACTCTCTAGCTTCCCCTTGGGCCTCCTTGAGTCCTGCCGGGCATCCTGCCCTGCTCTTTCCTGCGTCTTCTCTGAACCGTGGCCTTCTGGAAAGGGTGGGATTCCACGCTGACCTGCACGGAGGGCGGAGGCAACCATTCCATTCTCTTTCAACCTGCCCGTCCTCCAGTCGTGAGGAGCGTGTGCTCTGCAGTGGGGCGTCCCGGAGCTCTGTGGCTCTGGCTCCGAGGCTTCACCTGTGGGCAAGAACAGCAGCCCTCGAGTGAGGCGAGCGGACTCAGCCAAGGCCGCCCAGGGAGTTGGCAGCAGCCTCTGAGCGTGCTTTTCCATTCTCGTCCCCTCTGTGAAGAGGGCTTTGCACATCATCGCTCATAATTTTGAAACAGTCTCCCCATAAAAGACCGTGTCACAGACCTCGCTCATCTGTTCAGGATCCGGGCAGTCATTGTTCCAATTTTTGATTGCTGAATGGATTCTCTTTTTCTATGTTTTCTAAGTAGGTTTTCCTTGTAAATATGGCAGAAGGACAATGTCTCACATACGGGAACTAACTAAATATTGGTCCTTATTTTGCCAGATAATTGTAAAATAATAGCCACCTGGGAAAAAAATCAGATATAGTTTTCTATGCCATATTGTCTTCAATAACATTGGGTTTGATTAACATGAGGAAGCTGAGATGAAGGGAGAAGAGGCTATTTACATCTGGTTTGTTTGTACGTCCTCAAAGAAGCTGTAATGCTCACAATTTCCGTGATTGTCATAAAATTGGTAGTTCTCAGCAGCACCCAAGATTCTCCATTGACCTGATTGTTCCTGGAATTCATTATAAAAGAAAGATAAGGATAATTTCCTGGGATTATTGTCAAGCGCCTGATTGTGGAAGCAACTGCCATTTTCAGGTGTTTTGTGAGCATAAAAGCCCAGCAAATGGAAGGCTGTGATCACGGGACATGCTATATTCAAATCTCCTAGGACGTGTCTGCATTTGTTCTTTTTTATTATTATTATTCAAAATCCAAAGAAAAAAACTATACCATTTTAGATTTGCTCTGTGTGTGTGTGTGTGTGTGTGTGTGTGTGTGTGTGTGTGTGTGTGTTGTGGGGGGTACTGGGGATTGAACTCAAGGGCATTCTACCTCTGAGCTACACCCCCAGCCCTATTTTATTTTTTATTTGGAAACAGGGTCTCCCTAAGTTACCATGTACTGGCCTCAAACCTATGATCCTCCTGTCTTCTGTATGATCAAAATGTCTTCCGTAGCTCCTAGAAGAAGTAAATCCAGTTCCAGAGGACAGTATGCCTAACGTGGGGTCAACTGTGTGACCGGAGCGTCCCTGCACTGGTCTCCTGTGCTCATTCGCTCTGTGGTGAGCGCCTGGGGGGCACCGACACTTGGGGGGGGGTCCTCCAGCAGCAGGTCCCCTTCTCAGTAGAATCCCCCTCATTGTGTGTTTGCTGTTTCCTTGGGATTCGAGTGAGAATACCCTAGTGATGATGAGAATGAGAATTATCTGCGAATGCTCAAATACCACAGAGGTGACATCGTGTCTTGCTCAGGATATATTTGAGATGCACAATGTCCTGCTAGAACAGCACTTACAGTGGGGACTCTGCTTTCCCCCAGGACTGGAAACAAAGCAGGAAGACCCCCTCCCACTGCTTCTATTCAAAATTAGGCCAAGGACCCTTATCATTGCTATAAGACAAGAAGACAAAATAAAAGGTATAGAGACTACAGAAAAAAATTAATACTATATTTGTAGATATATATATGTATGCATATATATATATATATATATATATATATATATATATTTCCAAAGAGTTCTACAAAAAAACTACTAGAACTAATACATACATTTAGTAAGGGCACAGGACACAAGGTAAATATGTACAAATCAATTGTATTTATATACTAACAACAAACAATCCAAAAATTAAATTAAAAAATAGATCTTTTTTTTGTGGTACCAGGGATTGAACCCAGGGGTGTTCTACTTCTGCGCTACACCCCCGGCCCTATTTTTTATATTTTATTTTGAAACCGGGTCTCATGAAGTTGTGTAGGGCCTCACTAAGAGAGAGAGAGACAGGGAGAGAGAGAGAGAGAGAGAGAGAGAGAGGGAGCTGAGGCTGGCCGTGAACCCGGATCCTCTGGTCTCTGCCTCCCAAAGTACTGGGATTATAAGCGTGCGCCACCACGCCCGGCCAAAATAGATCATTTATAATGGCAACAAAACTATAAACTATAGATAAATTTAAACATATGTAATATGTATATACTGACGATTCTAAAACATTACTGGTAGAAATTAAAGAAGATCTAAATACTGTTCATAAGTTGTAAAACAATGCTGTCAGGATGACAGTTCTCCACAAATTGTTCTACAGGTCCAGCCCAATTCCAATAAAAGCCCAGTAGACTGTTATGTTGAAATTGAATATGTCAAGCCGGGTGTGGTGGCACACGCTTGTAATCCCAGTACTTGGGAGGCTGAGACAGAAGGATCGCAGGTTCGTGGCCAGCCTCAGCTACTTAGTGAGGCCCTCCACAACTTAGTGAGACCCTGTTTCAAAATAAAGAATAAAAAATAGGGCTGGGGGTGTAGCTCAGAGGTAGAATGTCCCTGGGTTCAATCCCCAGTACTGCAAAAAAAAAAAAAATTGAGTATGTCTATTGAATGACTCTAGGCTCTTTGGAATTTTACACCATCCATTCTGAACCTCCTTGAAGCCAGTTTCTCACCATCAATGATATTAAATGAGAGTGATCACTCTCAAAGAAAAATGTATATTTATAATCTGTCAACCAGACATCCCAAATGAGAATATTGCATTATTTGATATACTTTTTCTTTTTTTCATAAATGTAATCACTTACCTTTTTGCTCAGAAAGACCCCCATTCATGACTAAATTATGTCTCTTGCCCTTATCAGACAGAAAGTAAATTCACCTTATTTATTTATTTATTTATTTTGCGGTACCGGGGATTGAACCCAGGGGCGTTTTACCTCTGAGCTACACCCCCGGCCCTATTTTTTATCCTTTATTTTGAAACCGGGTCTCATGAAGTTGCGGAGGGCCTCACTAAGTAGCTGAGGCTGGCCGTGAACCCAGATCCTCCGGTCTCTGCCTTCCAAGTACTGGGATTACAAGCGTGCGCCACCACACCCGGCTGTAAATTCACCTTTAATTAAAGAGAGAGAGAGAGAGAGAGAGAGAGAGAGAGAGAGAGAGAGAAGTGATGGCACCATAGACTGATAAAAAGAAATAAAAATTTCTGTAAAAGGAAATAGAATTCAAAATATTTGCTTAGAAAACCAAAATTAAAGTAAAAACTCATTGTTATATATATTTTACCACAATTAAAAGAAATTAGTAAACATTTTACTTGAATTTTTAAAAACTATAAATGTAGGGGGGCTGGGATGTAGCTCAGGGGCAAAGTGCTTGGCTTGCAAGTATGGCATTCTGGGTTAACTCCCCAGTTCAAAAAAATAAAAAAGACCCCAAAAAACAAATAAACTAAAAACTATAAATGTAAGTAAAATTGTACCAATATCCTTCCAAAAATTATTATAAAATTGTACCAATTATTTGTATCTAAAACTTAGTAACTTTTTTTGCAGTACTAGGGATTGAACCCAGGGGCATTCTACCTCTGAGCTACACCCACAGCCTGTTTCATTTTTCTATTTTGAAACATGGTCTCACTAAGTTGCTGAGGCTGTCCTTGAACCTTCGAGATCCTCCTAGCTCAGCCTCCCAAGTACTGGGATTACAGGAGTGTACCACCATGCCCAGAAAAACTCAGTAATTTGTAAACACAGGGATGAGGAGAGGAATAAAATTGTACCAGATCTCTTGCTTAGTAGAAGACACTTTAATATATAATGTTTCCCTTTGTCTCTGAAGATTATGGAAATAGGGGTTAAATATTGTTACTGGAAATTTTAAAGATAACCATTAGCAAAGTTTAAAACAAGAGCCAGGTATGGCTACTCAGAAGGCAAAAACAGGAGTATCCCAAGTTCGAGACCAACCTCAGCAATTTAGCAGGACCCTATTTCAAAATAAAAAAATAAAAAGGCCTGGGAATATAGCTCATTGGTAGAGTACCCATGGATTCAATCTCCGGTACCACCACAAAAATAAAATA
Source organism: Glis glis (assembly GCA_004027185.1). Taxonomy (NCBI): domain Eukaryota; kingdom Metazoa; phylum Chordata; class Mammalia; order Rodentia; family Gliridae; genus Glis; species Glis glis. The sequence continues at coordinate 3,523 of PVJS01063899.1, read as the reverse complement.
AAATAAAATAAAAAGGGTATATGCCCTTTTTACCACTGAAGACAAATGCAAAACATGAGTTATTTACACACAGAATTATTTACAAAAGGTAAAAGAATAAAAGCATAAAAACAAGAAAACACAGAAAAGATAGAAGACATAATAGTTAAAAGACATTAAAAAACAAATTCCTTTGCTGGACGTAGTGGTGCACACCTATAATCCCAGTACTTGGGAGGCAGAGACTGGAAGATTGCAAGTTCAAGGACAGCCTCAGCAATGTGGTGAGGCTCTCAGAAACTTAGTGAGACGCCGTTTCAAAACAAAAATAAACTGGGGCTGGGGGTGTACAGCACCTCTGGGCTCAATCCCCAGTAACAAGAGCAACAAAAAAAATTCCATGATTCAGTAACAATATCTTATCAAAAAGGCCACAAGGTCAGACAACTGTCTATCAGGAAAAATTCCAAGACAAAAATAGGCTGCAAAATTAATATCAAACAGATTAGAATTTAAGGGCAAACATTAGAGGGGCCGAGTATCAGAGCACATAAAAGAGCACCATTCAAAGGGAACTCGTTTCAGGAACCTGTACTTTCTGAGTAGAACTGTACCCAACATACAAAAGTTCTATCTTTGTATCTTGCATTTACATGAATAAATTTACCCAATTTTCAAATGAGCAGGGGCAGTAGAAGGTAGGCTAGGAGCGGGAAAGAATCTTTTAGTGAGTATCTCTGACAGATGTCAACGGACTTGGCAGGAAGGGAGCGTAGACCCTGTTGTCATCACACAATCCCTCAGGGAGCTCTGAGCGTGGCAATGTCCCCGCTGAGGCAAGGAGGACAGTCCCTTGTATTCCTGCATCTTTCGGCCAGTCACTGGAGGCAGACTCCCCCAGGGAGGCTCAGCCCTCCCCATGGAGACCGTTTCTGGGAGTGACTCTGCTCTAAGCAGCTGTTCTCAACACAGGGAGGAGGGGCCAGGAGCACGGAGGACCACTGGATCAGAATGGGAGTGGGTGAGGACAGGGGAGCTGGATGTATAGTCTCTAGACTGTCTGATAGGATTCTTCTAATCCAAGTCGGAAGCACGGAAATCTATCAGAATAATACAATTTAAAAAGTTGGCTTAAGGCCGGGCGTGGTGGTGCACACTTGTAATCCCAGTACTTTGGGAGGTGGAGACCAGAGGATCTGGGTTCGCGGCCGGCCTCAGCTCGCTCTCTCTCTCTCTCTCTCTCTCCCTCTCTCTCTCTCTCTCTCTCTCTCTCTCTCTACCTAGTGAGGCCCTCCGCAACTTCGTGAGACCCGGTTTCAAAATAAAGTATAAAAAAAATAGGGCCGGGGGTGTAGCATGGAGGTAGAACGCCCCTGGGTTCAATCCCCGGTACCGCAAAAAAAAAAAAAAAGTTGGCTTAAATGATGTCATGCTTTTCTCAGTAAAAACAGAACATTTATTAAATTTTACCAGGTATTAGGTTACAGAAAATACTAAGTGCATTAAAAGTATATTCTCTGCAATGTTGGACCAAAAGTAATAACTAATCATAAAAATTATAAAATAAGGCAATAACTAATCAGTAAAAATGTTGAGGCAGTCCAAAATAATAAATCAAAGTCAAACGACAAACAGAAAGAAGGCTACTATTCCTAACAAACAAAAAGCTACTATTTCTTATAAGTCAAAAAGGGAAAAAAATGAACAAATAACAGAAACATGAACAAAAAACATGAATGACAATTCAGAGAAACCAAGACTAACTAATATGTCAAAGATGTTTGATTCACTTCAGATTTTAAAAATGACAATACCACAGGATCGAGACGCCACTCTTTACTTACCAGTTTGGTGGATTGAAATGATTGAAAACCCTGAAATTGTCCAAAGAGTCTCCTGGGGGAACCCGGGTCTTAAGAGCATCTGCATTTGGCCACAGTCCTGGAAGGTAGTTTGATCTTCGAATAAAAGAAAACACACACCAGCCGGGGGTGGTGGCACACACTTGCAAGCCCAGTACTTGGGAGGCTGAGACCAGAGGATCCGGGTTCATGGCCAGCCTCAGCTACTTAGTGAAACCCTCTGCAACTTAGTGAGACTCTGTTTCAAAATAAAGAATAGAAAGTAGGGCTGGGGGTGTAGCTTGGAGGTGGAATGCCCCTGGGTTCAATTTCCAGTACTGCAAAAAAAAAAAAGAAAAAGAAAAATGCATACCAGCCTACTCAGCAATTCTACTGTGATTTATCCCTCTGTAGCAGCTTTCTTTAAAACTGAAGTATAATTTACATTTAGTAACACTATGTCCTTTTTAGTGTACAGTTTTGACAAATGGGTCAAATCCTGTGACCATGGAGGCTAATCTCCATGGTTCATATTTACAAATCTGGTTCTAGTATCTGTATGCTGCATTATAAACTAGAACATAATCTCTCTGAAGGCAGAAAACGGGTTTTCCTCACATCATGCAACAGCAGCCGCCCATCCAAGCCATGGCACCAACCGGGTGCTCCATAAATGCGAACAGTCCATGCGACAAATGGCTGAAGCCCTAAGGAGAGGTCCCCTGGAGCCACCAGGTTTCGGGGTTCCGCTAATTCGTAACGAGGTGGTGACAGATGGGAATGACAGAGGAGGACACTGTACCCATTAGCGCTCCCGCGTCTACTTGACTGCGATGCTACTGTCAGGGCTGTCCCCAAAGAACACAACTGCCTCTCCTCGCTTCCACACGCAAACTTCAGGCCCCAAACCCCTTCTGTGACTTCCCTCCCTCTCTAGATTTTACCTTGAAAAATAAATGCTGATGTGGTTGGGTGAGGAAAGAGGGCATAAGGAGTAAACGCTGCTGGGCTTCTCAGCCCTAGCATAAGAGGACTGCTGAGGAAGAAACGGGACTAACAGGAGCCAATCTCTAAAGTCTCCTGGAAGTTAAAGAGAAAAGCCGAGCAGATTCTAGAAGAAGGCACCGTGAAGGCAGTGCCGCTGTCCGGGCCCGGGCCTCCATCACAACATTCATTTTTAAATAACAGTCGCATTAGCTAAGACGCTCCAGAGAAACCAGAAGAGTTGCATGTGTACGCCATGCCTTGGTATCTATGGGGACTGGTTCTAAATCTGTCCTGTCATGCCCGAGTCCCTCGTGTAAGATGACGCAGCATTTGCGCAGAACCTGCACATCTCCTTCCGCATGCCCTCCTTTGTGCTCCGATGCCCTTGTTTCATGAGCAGCGCTGGTGCAGGGCCTGATGAGTGCCAGGCAAGCTCCCCACCTCTGAGCGACACCCCAGCTCTCTCCCGTGTACTTTAAATCAACTCTAGATCACTTAAACCTGACTCAATGTAAATACTACACAAATTGTTGTTTTTATTGTACTGTTTAGGGATTGACAAGAAAAAAATCTGTATATATCCCATAGAGATGAAATTTAAAAATGTTTTCCGAGCCCCCAGCCACCTCGCCGGGCGCCTTGTGCATCAGGTACCGGACCGCCCGTGCGCGCCCCACCCCGGAAGCCCCCGGCCACCTCGCCGGGCCCCTTGTGCA
>PVJS01063898.1:0-10375 GCA_004027185.1 Glis glis | reverse complement strand
GCAACCTAAGGAGTAGTAGGGTCACATAAGGGACTCCGGTTGATAATGGAGAACCCTCAGCGGAACAAGGGAAGTGGTATAAGGGAAGGGGGAGGGCAAGAAAGAAGGGAATTAATGAAATTACTATCATAAACAATATGTACATGTGAAAATATACCAACATAATTCTTGGTACTTCATATGGGTGGGGGGAGGCAGGGGGCACTAAGAGCTGTGTGCATATATGTTAACATCAAATAGATATTCATTGCAATGTAAGACTCCAATGCACCAATAAAAGCACGTTAAAAAAATAAATAAATTGTGGTGGTCAGGTGTTTGGGATTACAGCAGTGAGAATGCTGACTGAAACAGGAGATGTATCTGGATGATATTTTTAATGCTTCCTCTATCTTTAAGATTCTATAACCTGACTTAAGTGCCCAAGGAAAACTCTTATCTGGTCATTTAGCTCTGAAAACCATGACAACAACAGCAATTTTGATGTGTCACATGGGATGCCTAACAATAGTGCCTGCTTAAATATGGAAGGCCAATATCAATTTACTTACATCTTTCCTGTCTTCACCAGGAAGTGGCAAGAGTAAAGGAGACCACTGGAGAATGTGTTTTTAAAAGGAAAAAGAGAAACGAAGGCAAAACTTGATGGGAGTGGGAAGATGAATCAGCAAAATCTCCTGAGTGAGGCCAGGTCGGCTGTGAGCCAGGTGTGTGGGAGCTGGTGGGCTGGAAAAGAGGCTGAGGCCTTGGACAGTGTCAGGTGGGAAGGTTTAGCTCTGATCTGGAATTTGAAGTATGAGTGGAGGAACTACAGACAATTTTCAATTATTTTCAATGAGTGATAAGTACCATTTAAGTGTAGTTTTTCTTCAGATGCTTGGAAACTGAATGTATGACCTGCTTGGCAGCATCTTGATTCTGTAGGGTACAGAGAACCATAGTGTATGAGGCTGAACAAGGGTCGTGAGGTGCCCCAACCTGCCCCTCCATGTTACAGAAGAGGGCACCAAGACCAAAGTGGTTCAACCACTTGGCTCAGGACACATAGCTAATAAGTGACAGAGCTTAGATTAACTTCAAGGTTTCCTGATATTCTTTTTTTTTTTTATTTTTTTGTGGTACCGGGGATGGAACGCAGGGGCGTTCTACCTCCACGCTATGCCCCCGGCCCTATTTTTTATACTTTATTTTGAAACCGTGTCTCACAAAGTTGCGGAGGACCTCACTAAGTAGAGAGAGAGAGAGAGAGAGAGAGAGAGACAGGGAGGGAGGGAAGGAGAGAGAACACTCGCTTGCGAGCATGCGCGAGCTGAGGCTGGCCGCGAACCCGGATCCTCCGGTCTCCGCCTCCCAAAGTACTGGGATTACAAGCGTGCGCCACCACGCCCGGCCCCTGATATTCTTTTGATCAGATTTTTGGTTGTATTTCAAATTATTTTCCGAGTTTCATTTGAAAGGTTATTCGGAAGTAAAACGCTATCTCTGTTGAGTATGCGTTACCAGGTCAACGTTTTCATTTGATTATGCTCCCTTTCCACCCTGGAACAGCCCTGAGCTGGGCTCGCCATTTCTATTTTTAAAGCACAGAGTAGATCTGTTATGTACACCTAGGGAATGAGCTTTCTCCCTGGCAGGGAGGATGGCAAAGTGGATCTCTCCCACTATGTCAACATCTCTATTAAGAATGACACACATTCTACCTTCCCCCTAGTGATGACAGAGTCTTAGCCATTTTTCTTCTCTGCCAGTGGGTTTCCAGGTACTGACAGGTGGTTGTGAGGGCAATTCCTCCTTAACAGTCTCCCCCCGAAATCCTCATCTTTGCTCTACCATTTTCCTACTATCTTGAGAGTAATTGTTCTAGGGAGACCACTCTAGAGAGGTTACACATGTTCTCTAATTTTGCACATTTCTTTCAGAACTGGGAAGAAATAAAACACAGTTAAAATGAAGAGAATCTGCCAGAATTACAACTAAAATAATAATAAAAATAAAAAGGCAGAGTTTAAATGTCAGTCATAAATCATGTCCTTCTCTGTTTCTTTCCATTTCTAATAATAATCTCATGTTCCCCTTCTCCACATAGACATGCTTACATGTTTATTAATAGAAAATTGAAGCAATAAAAGGTTCTGACCAAAATTGTAAGGGTTGGGTCTTAGGGTGCTGTATTAAAAATTATGTGTGTTGGGGGGAGGGGCAGGGATTGTTCATGTCTAAAATATCTGAGAAAAAGAACTACCCTATAGACCATGCATATGAACAGTTAACAGAAAAAAGGAAATGCAAAAAGCTCTTAAATGAAAAGATGCACAAGCTCATACATAATAAGAGAAATGGAAATTAAAATTACACTGCAATCCCATTTTTTACTTATCAGATTGGCAAAAATCCACAAGATCAAAGCATACCCTGTTGTTAAGGCTGTGGGGAAACAGGCCCTTTTCATACATTACTGGTGGGAATTTAAATTAGTACAACCCCTACAGAGGGCAATTTGGTGATATCTGTCAAAATTACAAATGCAAACACCCTTTGGCCCAGTAATCCCACTTCTGGGAATTTGTCCCACAGATACACTTGCACAGGTGCACGATGCTATACCTGCAAGGGTGTTCATTGCAGCCTTGTTTATAAGAGCAAAAGATTGGAAACAAACCAGAAACCAGTCAACAAGGGCCTTTAAAGCACACCATCATATATTCATACAATGAAATAATATGCAGCTTTAAAAAAGAAGGAAAGCTCTCAATATATTGACATGGAAAGATCCCCAAGATATATTAAGGTGTGTGTGTGTGTGTGTGTGTGTGTGTGTGTGTGTGTGTTTTACTGGGGATTAAACCCAGGGGCATTCTACTTCTGAGCTACACCCACAGCCATATTTTTATTTTTTATTTTGAAACAGGGTCCCCCTAAGTTGCTGAGGGCCTCCCAATGTTGCTGAAACTGGCCTCGAACCTGCCCAGCTATAAAAAAAAAAAAATTTAAAAGAAGGTTGAAAAACAAGGCTATACTATACTGCATTTAGTGATTTGAAAAATGGAGGTGGAGGAATAATTAAAACAAAAAAGCCCCTGGGAGATGCAAGAGAGGCTGACAGGTTTGGCTGTGTGTGACAGAGCTGGGACCTTTGTGTTATAACCGGGCAGGTGGGAAGGGAAGGGAGTCTCTTCACTCTGTACTGTTTGACTTGTGACTTATGAGTGGACTGTGTTCCATGGAAAATAGGGCCACGGACCTAAGTTCTTGAATAAGCTGTTTCCTAAGGTGACAGGCGGGAAGGAGGGAGACTTGGGTTCAGTAAGTCATGCCGCAAGCTGTTCATGGTGACGGGTTACAACACTGCAGAATATTCTGTGGTGTTGACTTATGATTGGGCCAAGGGGTTAGAGACCTTGAAGAGCCTGCTGTAAAGGGTGCTGACAGCATTCTTTTGAAAGGGGTCACACTATTTGTTCAGGGAAGTAAAACATAAGGGTCTTATCGGTTTGCTGAGCCCTTAATTGGCAGTCCATGTGACAGGTAGCTCTGTTTGAGGGCTGATTTTGTCTTCAAGAATCCGGCCAAATAAATAAAAATTTTAAACCACGGCATACAGTAGTCTCTAGTGAATAACTTTCTATTACTTCCCTGTAAAATTCATTTGAAGAAACAGAATAGATAATATATCTTGGAAACCTGGTAAAATGGTGCCAATGAGCAGATTGCCAGGGCAGCCGGACTGACATCCACACTGACTTTCCATTCCTGCTTGCCCCTGGGAAGAGAAGGAGGTTGTCCACTTCAAGTAATAATCATAGCTAATGCGCACTGAATGTTTCTCAGCACCAGACGCTGTCAGGAATACTTTGTAAATGTTAATTCAGTGAATCCTCATAAATGTAATGTGGTTAAGTAATGGTTTTTATTCCAATATTTTAAATGAAGAAGCTGTGCACAGAAAATATGTTCAAGTTTCCTTAGCTAGTGAAGAGGCAGAGTTGGGATTTGAATCCAGGCAGTCAAACTCCAGAGTTCACAAAAGCCTTCCACCCCCAATGTATCCACCCTTCTCTGGTTGAAAAACACAGGATTTGCATCATACAGGAAACATCCACAATGTTGATACTGGTTATTCACCTTTGTTTTTCCTTTTTTTCCCCCTCTTCTTCTTCACTTCTCCCAACTTTCTCAACTAGCACTTCTGGGTTAGTCAGCTTGTTATTGCTGTGACAAATACCTGGAAAAATAACTTAGAGGAGGAAATATTTATTTGGGCTTATGGTTTCAGAAGTTTCGGTCCATGATTGGCCAGCTCCATTGCTTAGGGCCTGAGGTGAGACTGAACATTATAGTGGAAGGACGTGGTGGAGGAAAGCTACTGAGCTCATGGAAACCAGGAAGGAGATGGATGGATGGATGGGAAGGGGACGGGCTAGGGACAAGGGACAGTCCCCAATCTCATGCTCCCGGTGACTTACTTCCTCCAATCATGCCCCACCTGCCTAAAGTTTCTATCTCCTCCTAGTAGTCCATTCAAAGTATTAATCCATCACATGGATGAATCCACTGAAGAGGTTGGAGTCTCCATGATCCAATCATTTCCTAAAAGTCTCACCTCTGGACATTGCTGCATTCGGGACCAAGCCTTTAACATATGAGCTTTTGGCGGTGTGTGTGTGTGTGTGTGTGTGTGTGTGTGTGTGTGTGTGAAATTCCAGATCAAAATATTATAAATGTCATTTATATATCTAGTTACAAATGAAACTCCCATAACAGCATTTTTACAATTCTGGCTAGAAAAATAGGAAAGGAAGGCAAAGAATGGCAGAATTTCTTATTTAGCATCATTGAACATATATCCTTCCAGAAATGCTCTGTTCCTGCAGTTACATTTACACCCACTCTACAGATTTTCTTTCTATAGTGTGGACCTTTCCTACCTGGTCTGATTTGCTGGCCAATTCTCCCCTAGTCAATTAAATAGGGAGTTTCTCGCAGCTCAGTCCTAACCCATCTCTGTGTAAGTTAATTCCTTTGTCTTGCAGATTTCACAGACATCCATGGCATGGGTCTGTTTATCAAAGACTCTCAAATTTCACAAGTTAAGCCCAACTTTATTTTGAGTTCCAGATCTATATTTTATTTATTTTTTGCAATACTGGGGGTTGAACCCAGGGCCGAATTACCACTGAACTACAGCCCCAGCCCTTTTATTTTTTATTTTGAGACAAGTTGTCCAGACTGGCCTAGAACTTGCGATCCCCTGCCTTACCTTTCAGAGTAGCTGAGATTACAGGAGTGTGCCACCATGCTCAGCTTCCAGATCTATATGCTAGTAATGCTTTTTGATCTTCTTACTTGGATGTCTAAGGCTCTTCTAGCTGCAATATTACCAAAAAAAAGACCTCATGATTTTTCTTTCCAAACCTATTTTTAAAACTTAACTCAGTAAAAAGCTTTACTATCCATTCAAGTTGTACCAACCAGGACCTAAGGGACATCCTTGGCCCCTCTTTTTCCTTCTGCATTAGTGTTCTACCAAATTCTGTCATTTCTGCTTTCCCTATATCTCTACAATCTACCCACTTCCCATTATCCTTACCCAAACTACCCTGGTAAAAGGCACCACCTTCTCTTACTCAGGCTACCAGCCCCATACCTGATTTTACTGGGTTGTGATTGACCCTGTCATTCATTTATTATTCTACAATCAGGGAGATCTTCTAAAAGCCAATTCTAGCATATCGCTACACTGCTTAAAGCTTGGTTAGTGGCATTCCATTAGTTTTAAAATAAAGATCAAAGTCCCTAATAAGACCTGGGGGCCCTACCTGAGCAGGCCCCGGGATCCTTTGGTAGAACACATTTCATGCTCTCTTGTACTCCATGCTGCAGTCGTCCTTCCTCAATGTATTTGTGTGCACTGATTCCTCCATCTGGAATGCTGTCCCCCCATTCCTTTGAATAGCTCCCATTCACCTTTCAATTATCAGCTTAAATGTCAGTGCCAGAGAAGTCTTCCTTGATCGCACCCAAGATTGGATTTGTTTCTGTTCTAGAATATATTATCCACTCCATTACTCTTTCTCCATACAGTACTCACAAATTCGCAATTATGCATTTGTGGGATTATTTGTGTGTGCTTCTTAAGGGATGAGATCAAATATATTTTGTTAGTAATTTATCCTCGGTGCTTAGCATAGAGTAGATACTGCAGTTCATAGGTATTAAATGCCTGTCTGCTTGAATGGATAAATAGAAGAAAATGACCTAAAGAAAAGATTTGTAGAAGAAGACAGAGTAAGAACACTGGTACCAAGATGCCCTCTGGTTTTTCATGGATTTCATCTATGCATATTATCAAAGCCCGGGTAAAAAAAGATGAAGAAGCACCATATGAGACCAAAGTCTTTTAAGTCAGGTGTGGTGGTGCATACCTTAATCCCAGTACTTGGGAGGCTGAGATAGAAGGATTGCAGGTTTGAGGCCAGCCTCAGCAACTTAACCAGATCCTGTTTCAAAATAAAAAGTAAAAAGAGTTGGGGTGTAGCTCAGTGGTAGACACCTCTAAGTTCAATCTCCAGTAGCACCACCACCAACAACAAAATGTCTTTTAGACTCTGACAGTGGCAGCCCGATGTTCAAAGACAGCAATTTGCCCCACACCCAGAAGGATGGACAGAGGAGTCAGAGGCAAATAAATGCTGCCTGTAGGAAACCAGAGGATTTGGCTCCACTTTTTCTCTTCCAGGATGAAGAAGCCATTCAATTATCATTGGGATCCATAAACACCTCAACGAAACACTTAAAGCAATGGCAACACTGCATATCAAAAGTGGAATAAAAGTGAACAGCTGTGAAAAATCATTTAATATGGAAACCAGAAGAAAATGAAAAGTCTTGCAGTCTTTATAAAAAGCAACAGGATCTAGTCTCCATAAAAAAGTATCTGACAGTCATTAGAAGAGAAAGTGATGAGATGGAAACAACATGAGTGGATGAGATGGGAGAGGTGGGCCAGATAAGAAACAACCACAAGAACACAGCAGAAGTAAAGCACACGTTATTGCCACTAAAGAATAAGGAGGACATAATAGAAAATTAAATCAGTGATGTTGAGGACGAACCTGAGAAGTTTTATTATAATGTGAAGCAAAAGCAAACTAAATTATAAATAAATGCCTCTGTATAAAGAAATAATAAAGGAATTAGGAATTAGGGTATTCCTAAGGAAGGTGCTAGAGTAATTGGAATAGAATTGAGAGTCAAGTATGCACCATAAATAATAGCTAACATTTATCAGACCCTATTTTTGTGGAGGGAGGTGCTAATGCATCTTTGCATCATCAGTTCATCATTACTGACAGCACAGCAGGGGTGAGTGCAATGTTTATCACTATTTTTTACAGAGAAGGAAATCGAGGCTCCGAGAGGTGAAGTAATTTGCATGGGATTCTGCAGTTCACATAAGAGAGAGCTTTGCTACGTACTCTGGCTATTTGACTCCAGGGCCTGCACTCTTAATGCTTATAATTAATTGAGAAAAATATTTTTGAGCTGAAGAAATGATCTGATCACATAGATGGAAGGAGTTAATCACTTTCCCAGTAAAACTGGCAATTAGGATATTGCAACAAGTTTACCTCCAGCGAAATTTGTAAAATCAACAATTGCTGGGGATGTCAGCTGGAGCCTCCCTGCCTTCAACAGATCTAGGTGAGATGTCTTTAATCTCTAGTTCCCTTGCTTGAGACTGACTGAAGCTTTCCCAAGGGATCTCTGACAATTTGCAGGGAGCTTACTTCCTCTTTAGCCTCTTTGCTTGCTTCCTCTGCCTTCCCAAAACTGTCTGTGCCACCATTATGGATCCATGCAGCAGACTCAGGCCCTTCCTCAGTTTCCAGGGAGCTGTATGGATACCAAATCAACCATTCACTGCTGTGAGGTTGGGAAGAGGTGAAGGTGCCCAGGGGCCACTGCAGAGCGTGGTGTGGGGGCTCACGGCACCATGCTGGCCCCGCTTTCCTTCTCCTTGCCCAGCCTGTTCATTTCTCTTCTCTCCCTACTCCAGCCTCACTAAACCAATCTAACCAACTTGTTTGCCATAGGAACAACCTTTGGAGCCTCACCTTCTGGCCCTAGCAATTTAATCAATGTATTCTTGAAAAAGGCAGAAAGGAAAGAAGGAAGGAAGGAAGGAAGGAAGGAAGGAAGGAAGGAAGGAAGGAAGGAAGAGAAAAAGCAAAAACAAAGGGTGCTCTTTTCCATCCTGTGAATAAGAATAAGGTTAGGTGAGTGTGTGTGTGTGTGTGTGTGTGTGTGTGTGTGTGTGTGGTGTTATTGGGAACTGAAACCAGGGGCATTCTACCTCTGATCTACATCTCAACCCTATTTTTATTTTTTATTTGGAAACAGGGTCTCACTAAGTTGCTGAGAGCCTCACTAAATTGCTGAAGCTGGCCACGAATCTGCAATACTTCTGTCTTTACCTCCCAAATACTGGGATTACAGGCATGCAGCATCACACTAGCTAAGAATAAAGGTTTTTACAATCCAGTAATAGTCCAACTGAAATCAGACCTCTCCTTTGTATCACTGAATGCTAAAGGACAGCACACTAAGGTGACAGTATGATTTCTCGTTGTTTAACAATATTCTCCAGATTAACTTAAACACAATCAATTTGGGTTTTATAAATGGAAGGAATAAGAAACAAATTCCCAGGCATGAAAGGACTCAAAAGCTATACCACTCAAAAAAGTTGACAAGAACTGATAGAAAGCTTAATTAAAAACAAATGAGAGGTGGCACAACAGATCTGCCATCGCTAATATGGGCACAGAGCCTGACTACGTGAGTTTCTAATCCTGGCTCTGTGCCAACTAGCCATGTGACCAGGGACAATTTGTTCTCTCTGTGCCTCTGTTCATCTGTAAAATGGGAATAATGTTAACAATCATCACATGAAGTTATTATGAGGCTCAAATGTGTCATTATTCTAATGTGCTTACAATTCTTGGTACCTTGAAGAGACTATGTAGGTATTGGTCAATTGCAATAAGGAATGTGGAAGTTGAGGTATAAAAGACTGAAAAATAAGTATTGAAATGATTCACTTACACAGAATTAAAGCTGAATAATTTTTGTAAATATGGTTGCTTAAAAATAATGGCAATGTTAAATAATTTGAATAATGGGTTGTGTATTATTTAAACACTAGTTATGTAATAACAAGCTATGGCAAAATCCTAGCTTATATTTTAAAGGAAAAAGCAGTATCAAGGAAGGGCAGGTTAGACTCGTTCCATTCTTGATTTTAATAGTTATAGTAATATCAGCTTGGGCTAGAGATAAACCAATTAAAACTTAGAAAATTGATAATTATGAAAAACTGAAGGATATTCATCAATGGAATTGAAAACAGGATATAATCCTGTTAAGTTCCTGGAACATATAAAATTAAATATATAATTTACATAGCAAAATCCTGAAAATAAAGGAAAGTGTACAGAATTACAATGATAGAAAATGGGAAAGAGTGTATTATTTAGGTCCCTTGGGTTATACATTCAGAGGCAATCTGGGTTTTGTAGGGTAAGAAGCAGACTCCTGGAAGGACAGGACTCCAACCTATCAGAACTGATGGGGACCCCAATGCCATGCAGCTGTCCTCCTGGCTGTGCCCTGCTCTCCAGCCTCAGGTGATACTCTCTCTCATCCATGCCAGCTCACCATTGTCCACCCTCTGCCATCCATCTCTCAGTGTCTAATGCTCCAGACACCACCAGCCTACTGCTCCTCATCCCCTTTCTTCTTCTTAGCACTTGTGCCCACTGTCTGTGGGTCTTCAGGGCCTTTCACCTCTCCCCTGTGTACTGACTCATTATCTTGCTTTCAAACTCCTGTAAGGTGAGGAAGTGAGTGGGTAGCCCAGCCATTACTCCTAGAGTGTCCCTGTTGAGTTCTTGGGTCTGGCTGTTTCATAGGATCTCTATGGATCAGGTGTTACTTCCTGGTCCTTTTACCTCAGCTCAGGGTGGTAGGAACACAAAGCCCCAGAAAGGAGGTGTGGTTGGGGCAGGTACTGTAGCTTCTCAGAAGGAGGTAGTGTCACTCATAGAATTCTTGTGTGGTCTTTTCAATTTCCCCCAAAAGAAAGCCAAACAAAGATGGCAAGAGTGAAAGTAAATTCTCCCAAACCTTCCTTCATAAGATTCTCAGTATATAAAATTCCAAGATAGCTGGGTGTGGTGGCACACGCTTGTAATCCCAGTACTTGGGAGGCTGAGACAGGAGGATCACAGGTTTGTGTCCAGCCTCAGCTACTTGGTGAGGCCCTCTGCAACTTAGTGAGACCCTGTTTCAAAATAAAGAATAAAAAATAGGGCTG
>PVJS01063897.1:0-10375 GCA_004027185.1 Glis glis | reverse complement strand
TCTTTCGTGAAGTGTCTATTCATTTCAGTTGCCCACTTCTTGATCGGATTGTTTGTTTTCTTAGTGTAAAGTCTTTTAAGTTCTTTGTATATCCTAGATATTAGACCTCTGTCAGAGGGATAGCTTGCAAAGATCTTTTCCCATTCTGTAGGCTTTCTCTTTAAGCTCTTGATGGTTTCCTTTGATGAGCAGAAGCTTTCACCAAGTTCATTTGTGATGGCACAGCACAAGTAGACTCATCCTGAAAAATCAGAAAGCTCAACGCTGGTCTCTGTCCAGCGCTCATGAGGGACTTATACGTATCAACTTGTTTAACCTCACAAACTTGGGAAGTGGGTCCCATTAGTATCCACATTTCACAGATGTGGAAACTGAAGCACAGAGATGATAAACAAAACCCACAGCTAGAGGCCAAGATGATGTTTGAACTTGGTCTGGTTCCAGAGTCCAAGCTCATCTGCACTCCAGTCCACAGCCTCTCATATCCTAAAACCTACCGTAAGCCACTGGTTTTATTCAACAAAGAAATGACTATGATTGAGCTCTTACTACATACCAGGCACTGCACAAATGCCATGTGATATCATCATATTATTTTATTACTATGTCCATTCTATAAATGTAGAAACTTTTTCAGGCTCCCACAGATGTCAAGGGTCAGAGGTAGAATGCAAATTCCAGCTTCGTCTTCCAAGTTTGTAGAGACACACACACACACACACACACACACACACCCTGCTGCATCTGGAGAAGTGCTAGTTGAGCTCCTACTATGTGACTTGTATATGTGGACACTAGAGAAATGAAGGGCTGCTCAGTTTGCCCTGTAAGTATTGACACCATCACCAGGGAGGTGACATGCAAATGCAGGTACCTGACAATTAGCAAACAACGTGGAAGTATATTGTGATTAAAAACCCAGTGTTTAACATGTAGAGAAAAACAGCACTCCTGGAAAAGCTTACAAAACAGGGAGTTTTATGGAGATAGTAATTATATAGGAATTGTGCACCTGGACAGTCCCAGTGTAAAAATATTTGGGCTAATTGTGCTAATTTACTTGTCAGATCGCACAGCACAATTATTAGTCTATAAAATGCAGTTGGTGGCCGGGTGTGGTGGCGCACGCTTGTAATCCCAGTACTTTGGGATGTGGAGACCGGATGATCCCTGTTCGCGGCCAGCCTCAGCTCTCTCTCTCTGTCTCTCTCTCTCTACTTAGTGAGGCCCTCCGCAACTTCGTGAGACCCGGTTTTAAAATAAAGTATAAAAAATAGGGCCGGGGGTGTAGCACGGAGGTAGAACGCCCCTGAGTTCAATCCCCGGTACCGCAAAAAGAAAAAAAAGTGCAGTTGGTGGTTACTTGAGCTATGCACAGCTTTATGGAAGAAGACATTCTTGAGCTTCACCCATGGTGAGAAGCTGAGTGTGCTGAATGGGCAGCTACAGGTGTATCCTGGCTCGACAAGGACCATGGGGGCAATTTAATTGGCGTGTAGTCGGGGGCAGGTCAGAATGGGATGTCCTGATTATTATCTGCATCATCTGTACATTTATTTTTCCTCATAGGGTGACACAATTTTCTACTTAGTCCTCGAATTGGTCAAGCACAATAGCCCAGCCCACTCAAGGATCATATAAATACATGGCATTGCAACAGGTCGTTGTTCCTGAGTATGCCTAGCCCTTTAAGTGATGAACTGGCACCATTGCCCCCTACATCTTTTTTGAGCTTTGTTAATATTATTTGCAGCTTCTGAAAAGAGCAATATATCCAAGTACAATCATTAATTGAATATGATTCAATCTGGTCCCATCTTTAATAAGAAACCAAAGAAGGAAATTCAATTAGGCTCACCCTTTCCATTTGAAAAGATCAAATCCTCCCCTTTCACAGTTAAAATTATGAAAGATTATCTTCTTAGTGGAAGGCTACAGGAAAATTTGGATTCCTGTCAAATATTTAGTGTAATATCCCAGGGTCGGGATTAATATTGCCTTTCAGCAGTTGCTCTGAATTTCTGCCGATGCAATCTCTCTTCTGGAAGCTTTTGAATAAAAGGCGTTCTATATCCTTGCATGACTCAAAGTATTCAGCAGAAATGGTAACAAGATCAAACAGTTTTAGGACAAGTTATCGTGCCTTCTGGTCATGAAAATGCAGACACCTCAATTTCATTTCCATACTTCTGTGTTGATCCGCTAACTCCTCAGAGAAAATTGAAATTATTGAAGCCAGGTTTTAAATCTGTGTGAATATTTTGGGGTTGATTTAAAATTGCAAACAAGGGCAGCAGTAAAAAATAAAATAGGATAGAACGAAGTACAACTTCGTCATCTTTCTTTGGAAGAATTATGTCAAATACTCCTAGAAGATAATAATATTATTAATGATTGCTATTATTATCATTCCCATCAGAGGTAAACTTTATTGCATTTATTTTAGATTTCAGACATTTTAAGTGTTTTATTTTCTCAAATCTATGTCTGTTTGACTACAAAGGCATTGGCTATAACCCCAAGCTTGCATCTTCCAAATTATACTGCTTTTTCAAAATTAGTCAGTAGTCCTATTTTGCAAAAAAATAAAAAACTCATCTTATACTTTATGCAAAGTTATCTACAGATCTATATTGGAAACTAGAGTTACATGTAAATAACTGGGATTATTTAGTCTTCCCAAGGTTTATTTTGCAGTACGATGATATGATGTGTTACAAGTATAATCATAAAAGAATTTACTTATGAAAAGCTTTCCATGTCGTTTCAATGAGTTCTACCTCAAAGCACTGTTCAAACAGAAACCTTAGTGTCCCCTGGTGTTTCAGCTGAAAAAGTAAATATTTGTAATAGGCATACTGCGACAATATCCCCAACATTGGCAAGAGCATTCATATCTTTTCATGCCATGCTGCCAGCAGCTGGCACCCAACCCCACCTGTGGCTTGCATCGAAATTTGAGTCCCGGGTTGGTATTTTCTTTTCCACTAATGGGTACTAGTGAACAGGCAAGGTGTGGACTTCAGTCTCTGAACTTCAGAGTAAAGAAACAACACTGGCTCCATTAGCAACTCAAGTTACAAAGATCCCAGGGGAGAACTGGGTTGGAATCTTTACAATCACAACATTCTAGAACAGTGGTTTTTCAAAAGTATTTTTGAGGGTAGGCAAATCTCTTTCTCAAATGAAATAGTATTTGTGAGTCCAATAAGTAAAATTGATAAAATAATAAGGGATACTGTTCATTCCAAGATTTCTCGAGAACAGGAACTGTTTTAAACTCTCTACATACTTTTCACTGTTTAGTTCTGAAAAGAACTGATAAGGCAGGTACTCTTAACAGTCCATTGTATGGCAGGTCTAGAGAATTTAAATAACTCCCCAAAGTCATGTGTCCTCCAAGTGTAGGAGCATAATGTAGATTCAGACAGTCTGACACCAGAGCCCAAGGCCGAAGCCACAAAAATGAGAGCTACCCATGGAGAAACAGCCAGTGCCTGGGGCTGTCCCGGGGATCACCTATAATTTGGTTCTCACCCACCTGATGACTGTATGGAACTTCTCTGACATCCTTGGGGCCACAAGGAACAGACGAAAGTTCAAAAAGTATATTAAGCTGAAAAAGAAGACTTGTGTGTACTGTGTACAAAATCATATTTTTTAAAAAAATGTATTTGTTGGTACATTATAATTGTACATAATAGTGAGATTCATAGTGACAGGTTGGTATATGCACATAACATTATCTGATCCAAAGTTGTATTTTTAGGAAGTAGATGTGTGTCCATTTGTTTCTTTGTTTAGATTTTACACACATCTTCCTAACAGTTGCCATTACGCTTCTGAAGGTGATAGGACAGTTTTCCAGGTATACACCTCATTCCTTCCTTTATTCACTTTCTGAGCATATAAACATACACTAAGCTTTAGGAAGCATATTAGGCATTGAGAGCACAGCAAAGTCTATGGCAGTGTTATTGATCCTCAGTGACCTCACAGCTAGGGTATCCACCAATTTATCAACTATCCTAGGAAACCCCTGAGAGTAAAAGGGGCTGCTGACAATAACAGGAGAAACACACATATAAACCATAAATATTCCAAGTAAAGCGACTTATAGGCCAGTGGGGGATCCAGGTGCATGTGCCCATGTTAACATACTTACTACATATTATAAATATACTTGCAGAGATATACACCAGGCAATCCGTGCACAGAGGCATGGTGCCCGAGCAAAACAGAACAGACTTCTTCAAAAAGGTGATGCAGAAGCTGAGTCTTTGAGGGTGAGGATGGTTCCCCAGGTGAAGAGTTCAGGTCAGCATATTGGCATGTTGAACAATAAGAGGGCTTGAGCACAAGTAGGAAATGACGTGTGCAGGAGGGGGACAAGCAGCAGCTGGGGTGCAAAACTTGAGGCAGGGAATGGCAGGACAGGACCAGAAAGGTGAGAGAACATTAAGGAAGTAGATTTCTTTTTTTTTTTCCTCAGTACTGGGGATGGAACCCAGGGACATTCTACCTCTGAGCTATACCCCCAGCCCTATTTTTTATTCTTTATTTTGAAACCGGGTCTCACTAAGTTGCAGAGGACCTCACTAAGTAGTTGAGACTGGCTGTGAACCTGCAATCCTCTTGTCTCAGCCTCCCAAGTATTGGGATTACAAGTGAGTGCCTGGCTTGTGGATTTCATTTTCTAAATTGTGAGCTGTCATTGAAAGGCTTCAAGCAGAGTAGGCAGATGGACACTGTTTCATTAGGGTGTGGCCATACAGGGCATAAGATTAAAGCCAGAAAGATGTCCTATCAGACTCATTCCTAAGTCTGACTGTAAAAATTCATATGGGGAGCTTTAGAAAATACCAATGCCTGGTTCTCTCCTTATCCTGAATCAAATCATATCTCTTGGTGGTGGTGGGGATCCAGGCACTGGCCAAGTTCTAAATCCCATGTGAAAGCCGGGCGTGGTGGCGCACGCTTGTAATACCAGTACTTGGGAGGCTGAGACAGAAGGATCGCAGGTTCATGGCCAGCCTCATCTACTTAGTGAGGCCCTCCGCAACTTAGTGAGACCCTGTTTCAAAATAAAGAATAAAAAATAGGGCTGGGGGAGAGGCTCGGAGGTAGAATGCCCCTGGGTTCAATCCCCACTACTGCAAAAAAAAAAAAATAAACCAACAAAATCCCATGTGATTCTGATGTCAGCCTGAAAACTGAGCTAGAAGAAGCCTGGTTGAAATATGATGAGAAAAGATGACAATTTGGAATGCACAATCATAGTTGGAATACAGGGATCAATTTGAAAAATGAATTGGAAGGTAAATAGAGCAAGAATTGATAATCAGTTGTATGTGTCAGGGAGAGGGGGTGAGCTGTCAGGGATGATTCCCTCCTTGGAGGTCTGGGTGGATGGTAATACATTTTGGGTATACCTGAGCCAAAATGCTTGGGACCACAATTGTTTGGGATTTTTTTTCTAATTTTGAAATATTTGTATATACATAATACTGTATCTTGGGAATGGAACCCAACATCAAATACAAAATTCATCTGTGCTTCATATATACTATACATACATGGCTTGAAGGTAAGTTTATGCAGTATTTTTAGTGTACCTGCATTTCAACTGCAACCTATCACATGAGGTCAAAAGAGAGTCAGGTTTGGGAACATTTTTAATTTCTTGGATTTTTTTTTTTTGCAGTACTGAGAATGGAACCCAGGGGCATTCTACCTCCGAGCTACACCCCTAGTCCTATTTTTTATTCTTTATTTTGAAACAGGGTCTCACTAAGTTGTGGAGGGCCTCACTAAGTAGCTGAGGCTAGCCGTGAACCTGCCATCCTCCTGTCTCAGCCTCCCAAATACTGGGATTACGAGCATGCGCCACCACGCCTGGCGATTTCTTGTTTTTTAGTATTAGGGATGTTCAATCTGCACTTCCAGTGAACTAATGATTTCATGTAGAATAGTTACTTTATACAGAAAGACAAGCAAGTACTGTCCCTAATTTCATTGTTTGTTTGTTTAGTCATTAACTGGTTCTCCACTCATTCTCTTACCTACTCCCTTACTTACCCGTTGCTGTCCATGTTAGAATTGAGAATGCCGTACCTAGCCTCTGGTGAGCCCTGCACAGGCTGGCTGTCTTCCAGCTTGGTAAAGCCAGTCTGTCTCCATTTCAATGATATGAGCTATGTGTCTAGTCATCCTATTATCTTGTGGTACCTATTTAAAACACTGCTCTCTTTTACTCTAGAAACAAGAACTGCATTTCTGAGGTGAGCGATGTGACTGCTAAGTACATGGATTTAAAAAAATTTTTTTTAACTACACTGGGATTTTCCAGGATAAGGAGTCGTTGCAGATATTGTGTTGTTTCAGATGTCCTGGAGATTAAGTAGGCTAAATCAGCTCCTGGGTATTTTATTAGTGAATCTGTGTCATTTGAAAATATTTCCCTGAAACATTCCCACCCACTCCCCAAACCCCACTTGAATAAAGGAGTAATTAGGGATGAGATCAGAATCTCTACTTAATCTTGACTCTTCCCAGATGGTGTAATAGTCATGGCCTTATCAGCCAAGAGTAGAAGGGCAGGCCAGGGCCATGCCAAGAAAATAATGCCTGCATTAATTCAAAATCATTTGGATTTGTGTTAAGACTCTTGCTTGTCTCATGTAGTCTTTTGGATTTTATCTCATATTGTTCATTGCTCTGTCACTATTCATTCTGCTGATGCACCCAGGTATGCATACTCTGCACCTTGAAATTGTTTCTGAAAGCTGCCTGTGTTGAATTAATCTGTGCTTTGAAGATACAAGGAAATGTTAGCCTTTAAGGAAATCCTAGTAGATAGTCCTTTATAGCCAACCATTTATTCAGCAATTTTTCATTGATTACCTACTATGTGCTAGAGCGATGTTGGGTACTGGGGAACAGTTACAAAAACTAGACTCAGTTTTTGTTCATAATCTCAGAATAGGAAACGCAGGGTGTTTTGTTCTAGGTGCTGTTCTCAAATGTTTTCCCATCTTTAACTGCACTTTTACAACAGCACGCTTACAAAGCTATTATCATTGCCAGCCCCATTTTTTTCCTTTGGTGCGGGAACTGATGAATACAGATTTTAATGGCACATCCCGATTCATAGAGCTAGTAAAGGCAGCACTTGGAGTGGACCCAGGCCTATTGGCTCTGGGCTATGTTCTTAACCATTGTGCTTTACTTCCCCTCCCCCACTCAATTATGATCTCCCATGGGAGACAAAAAGAAAACTCCCTTCGAAATTATTTACAGAACGTGGTTATTGTTTTATCTGTAGTTGACATTTAGTTCTTTTTATATTAATGATTCTTGAGAAGGAGCATGTTTAAGATCAGTTTTTCTCTTCTTATCGAGCATTACCCTGCCAAATAGAAAGGAAGGAGGAGGAAAACATTTAGCTCACCAGATATATCTTGGCTTATCTTTGAGAATTTTTGGGCTCTTAATCTAAAATATCTTTATAGGTATTCTTGGAATCCTCCTTTTACGCCAAGTGTATAAGCAATGAATATCTAGAACAATGAGAGTGTGCTTTGTTTTGAAAGTCATTTATAAATATTTATACAATCATACCAACCTCTGTTAGACACACACAGCAGATTCTACCTTGGCCCATTATGAATTCATCAGATTGCCTACTCATCCTAAATGTGCTCACTCCCTGAACCCAACATCCACTAGCCCTAGGAACATAAAGCAGTTTGATAGAACTGTATCCCCAAAGCACTTACCGAGCAATTTTATTAAGACTTGGGTTTCTGGGAAAGTTTTATTTTATCACTCACTTATTGTCTTGAATCTGCCATTCACTCAAAGGTTGTGTTGGCCTTAATTCAATTTTCTACCTTCTGGGCTATCAGTGTTTTGTTGAGCACTTTTCCACCCAGACAGATAACAGGATTTGGTGACAGTTTTTAATTTCATTACCACTGAAACTTCTGTAGGTATAGGATTTCTCTGTGTAGGCTGGTCCCTATGACTTATTTAGCCTATTATTTATTGGCCCATAAAACTAGCCTGCCTCTACAAAATAACTCACTAATTCTTCCAGTGTGAAAGCCTACAAAGATATTTATCAACGCACATGTAAATAATCTGAGAGGCTTCTAGTCTTTTATAAACCTGTTTAATAAAGAGATGCCTAACCAACTGAAGTATTGCCCAAACACTAGCTTTTAAGCTCTCTGTAAATCTTTTGAGAGTTATTCAAAATAAAAGGAATCAAAATGGTTCAGAAGTTATGGTACTAAAATTTCTTTAGGTATCTAGAAAGGCTCCCATATACACAATTGTGGCCACATCAGATAGTTCTTTGATGCATAAAAGAAAAAGTAAAATATTTAAGCAGAGGAAATGTCCAATTTACCAAATTAAAGGCATTTGAATTTATAACATAATACAAATATTAGATAACATTCCATTTTTCCCTTAATTTATCTACTCTTTTGAAAAAATTTTAATAGCTGATATTCATGGGCAAGTAGTGAAACTTGTTCTTCCACATTTAGCAAGTGAAATTGTTTGTCCTTTTCAGAAGTAATTTTGCACTATATATCAAGAGCCATAAAATATTCTGATTCTTTGACCAATTAATTCTCCCAATAGGAATCTGAAATATGATGAAATCATATCAGTAAAGATAGTCATTATCACAAAAATGTTTAAAATACTGCAATATAAAATGAAACTTGAATGACCAGCATGTAGAAGTGGTCCAAGAAATGATAATATCCCCATTTTACAGGATATTATGCAGATGCATAAAGTGTAGAGATACGTATCATATAATCCATTCCACATGGATGTTCACTGATTGTCTTCTATGTGCCAAAGTTTTGAAATTATGTTGATGAGTAAAATTATTACCATTTACTTCTGAGCCCATAGAGCTTAGAGTCTTGAAGGGGAGTTATATATTAGTGGAATTAACATGCTACCTTTATAGCCCAGTATTTAGGAGAGCCATTTTGACTGTTTAAAGATTTGTGTCACACTGCAGTTCTACTCAGCAATAAAGAAGAACAAAATTACATCATTTTCAGGAATATGGATGGACCTGGAGAACATTATGTTGTGTGAGATTAGCCAGTCACAGAAAGTGAAAGGTCATATGTTTTCTGTCTTATGTGGAAGCTAGGGAGTAATTGGGATACAAGAGGGACTTTAGATAAAGGAGGAAAACCCCCAGTAGAGAGATGGAGGGGGTCTAGGAGAGTGTGGTGGTGTGTGAGTGGGGGGGGAGTAGAATTAATGAAGGAAATCCTTCCATTGACATTATGTACATATGTGAAATTATCAATGCCAACCGCAATATTATGTATGGGAAGGGAAAAAGAGTAAGAAGGAAATCTTGGGGGAGGGGCTTACTAAGCACTGTGTGCATGCATGGCCCTGTCGCTCTGAACGACATTATGGTGTGAGACTACAGTGCACTAATAAAAGTATATATCTATAGATTCATGTTAAGCAAGCTGCTTGATAGACTGGCATTTGGAGCTGGGTTAGTCCGTGTGCAGGGTGGATCCCCATGACATTGAGTTTATCTGAGGCTTAACAGCAGCAATCAGCAATGGAAATGTGAGAACAGCCTATAGGATGGGGAGTGGGTTTCCCAGAGCACTTTGGTGATCCATTCTTGTGATTCTAATGACTCCAGTGCTCAGCTCTATTAAGGATTCTGATATCCAACCGTTTAAGCTCAGCTGAGACTTTTTTGACCTAACTAAAATGTTTAGTGTAACAACATCTTTGATTTTCTCCTGTATTTTTGAAATTCTGTATACTGGAAATAGAAGATGAATAATTAATGAACATTTTTATTATATCTCATGAAACAATAATGATGCTAAGTTTGTTGCATGATACAGATAATGTAGTATTAGTTTCCACAGTTCTATTGTAAACTCTTCAATGTTCCCTCTTCAAAGTTTAATGAGCTCTTGCTGTTAAAAAAGAAAACAACAACAACATGTATGTCACTATGACTCTGAACATTATGATGTGAGAATATTAGGTAGTTAGATAGAAAATAAGACAGAGCAGAGAGGAAAAAGACAGGAATGCCTTCCTGAAAGGAAAGACAGGAGGCCGGGCGTGGTGGCGCATGCTTGTAATCCCAGTACTTTGGGAGGCGGAGACCGGAGGATCCGGGTTCACGGCCAGCCTCAGCTCTCTCTCTCTCTCTCTCTCTCTCCCTCTCTCTCTCTCTCCCTCCCTGTCTCTCTCTCTCTACTTAATGAAGCCCTCCGCAACTTGGTGAGACCTGGTTTCAAAATAAAGTATAAAAAATAGGGCCGGGGGTGTAGCGTGGAGGTAGAACGCCCCTGTG
>PVJS01063896.1:0-10370 GCA_004027185.1 Glis glis | reverse complement strand
CCTTCTCCTCCTCTTCTCTCTCTCCCTTCCTCTCTCTCTCTCTCTCTCTCCCTCCCTCCCCCAGGATTGAACTTAGGGACACTTTACCTCTGAGCCCTATTTTATTTGGAAACAGGGTCTTGCTAAGTTGCTGAGGGTCTTGCTAAGTTGCTGCAGCTCTCCTCAAACCTGTGATCCTCCTGTTTCAGCCTCCCAAGTACTGGGATTACAGGTGGGCACCACCATACCTGGCTCCACTGTCCTTTCTGTAATGAATTGAATCTTATTTGGGAGAGATGGCTTCAAATTGAAAAAGTCATTCATAATTGCTGAAGAATAAGATCCTTTAAATGCAAAAAATAAACATGTTTAACACGGATCTTGAATTTGACAAAATCTATGGTAGCTGTGATTAATATTATTGTTGTTAGTTCAAAATTTCTTATTAGAGGCTGTCTTTTGGTTCCCCATAACATTCTTCCGATTTGTCCTCGTGGCAAACACGACTGGAACCTCAGCTCAAAGGTCCCCTCCTCCAGATGCCTCCCTAGATGTTGCTAAGCAACGTGGGCGCATCCTTTCCTCAGTTGCCTTCCTGTCGCTGGGTTGGCCCATGCTGGTTTGAACGTCCGCGTCCCTGCTGGACGCCCAGGCCACTGAGGACAGGTACCATGGGTTGCTGCTTGCTCCGGGGACCAGCCCAGTTGGGCACAAAACGTGGCTTGAGCAGTATTTGCCAAACTGGGTTCAGGGCCATCCTTGCCCCGCAGCCCTCGAAGGTAACCTTTGGAAGGGACTTCTGAGCTTTTTCGTTGCCATCTTCATGAACCCAAACACTGCTTTGATGCGAGGAGCTCCAGCCACAGGGCTTAGCTCTGCGTGAACGTTCTGGCGTGCGTGTTCTCCAGAGCTCTGTGACATCTCAGAACTGATTTACACGAGCTTAAATCCAAGCCTTTTGACACTTCAAAAAGTGGGATTTTTCTCACTCAACATAATAAATGGCTTCCCTGTGCCTAGAAGTTTAAGGTTTATGTCCTGCGAGGGTGAGGGAGGGTAATGAAAAGAACATGGCCCTCCAGGTCTGTCGGTAGGTACTCGAATATTTGCTGCATGCATGAATAAATGATTCACAGGGTTAAAAATATCAAGTACACTACAAATAGTGCACGCATTGAGTTGCTTTGCTACGTGATTGAGAGCCAAGCTAAATGCTTGCTTTAAAGTTTTACCACGTTTCATCTTCAAAACTCTTCCAAGTTAGGTATTCTTGTTAGCCCCGTTTTATAGACAAGAAAGCGGAAGCTCAGAGAGGCTACGTACATCTCCTGGTGCCACACAGCCAGTACGTTTCTGAGCCATGATTTGAACCCATGTATTTGAACTCCAAAGCCCATTCTTTTAACCCTTGCATGCACAGCAGAGTTGCTGGCACATGGGGTGCATTAGATAAAGAATGGGTGTCCTGATCATGCTGCAGGGCCTCTTAAAGCCTTTTTAACAATAATTATTTATATATAGAAGTATATATAGAAATATATATAATATATATTTATATTTATATAATATATATATATATATATATATATATATATATCTTTGTGTGTGTGTGTGTGTGTGTGGTACTGGGGATTGAACTCAAGGGCGTTCTACCTCTGAGCTACACCCCCGGCCCTATTTTATTCTTTATTTTGAAGAATAAGTTGCAGAGGGCCTCACAAGTTGCTGAGGCTGGCCGCTAACCTGCGATCCTCCTGTCTCAGCCTCCCAAGTACTGGGATTACAAGCGTGCGCCACCACACCCGGCTACAATAATTCTATTTTTATGGGATAATTTAGGTCTAACCAAATATGACATACATTTCTATTCAAGTCCGGGCCCTTCTCATCTTTCTTTAGTAAGGAAAAATCTGGAAGGTTCTCTACTGGATGAAGACAGCGCCCCACGTCCCCAAGGTCATGGGCCTCCTGGAGCTGCAGCGAAACCTCAAAGCAAACTGGGGCTTTCAAGGAGAGACGGGGTTCCGTCACCACAATGACTTTCCTCTCATCCCTCCCGACAGCATCAGACTTGCCTTTAAGATCCCCAGTTGGGAACAACTTCAACCAGGGGGCGGCGCTGGGGGATGGGACGGAAGCCAGAATTTGCCCTCCTAAATCTGGCCCAAGCGATAGAAAGCATCTTTGGCCTGAAGAAGTGTAATACAAAGAAAATTCTAATTGCTACAGCTAAGTAATTAGAAGATCCAACCTATAAATCATAGTGCAGCCACCCTTTTAATCATGGGCACAATTAAGCAGGTGACTAACGCACACTCGTCCTACACGAGTGTATTTAATATCCTGTAATGGCAACAAGTTTCAAGCTGACTTATCATGATTTTGTTTGGTCAGATGGTTTTTCTGCATTTTAATGTGTTTTGTGGTTACATATTTGCTGTGAACAAACAATGCTCTTCCCAGGTAGTGCGTGGTAAAGGACTGGCTGCACGATTTGTTTACTATTCCTTTAGGCCTCTCGGAAATCAAACAACATTATGTGCTTATTTTTAAGTAGCTGTACTAAAATCTTAAACAGTCTCCTCAGAGCTCTTCTTGCTTTGCCGGTGTGTACACACACAACGAAATCTCTGAAAAAGGACCAATTCTCTCAAGTCGCATTTGGACACCTGGATGCAAAGTTTTGATAGGAAACTTTAATAACTACCCAATTGGAAGCATCTAGTAACTCTGAGATAATATCTTGATTCCAGGGAGCTGAAGACAACACATTAGTAGTGTAATACCAACGTGGGCACGTGGGATCGCGTTTGGCACCCCACTGAAATTTAATAACACTGGAACCGAACATTTTAACCATGCCCATTGAACGTGTATGTTCACGTTCACTGGAGGGGTAGGAAGACTACAGGCTTGGGAATCACACAGGCCTGGGTTCAAATCCCAGCTTTGCCTCTTATTAGCTGCGTGGCCAGAGGTAAGTTGCTTAACTTCACTAGGGAAAAGGAGTAAACCCAGGTACTTGGCATAGTGGCGGTGAGAACTAGAGACTTTGCATATGAGGCCCTGCAGCTTAGTGCCTGGTATACAGTAGGTATTCCATAAGTACTACTGCAATTGTAATTGGAATAAATTTTGGTCTTCCTGCTCACGGAATCCAAAAGAAACTCAAATCAGCTTCCAAAGCCTTGAGGATCATCAGTACATCCCTAAAGAACCGTCTAGAAAGGGCAGCAGAGGGAAAATTATATACACAACACACAGCTACACGTATTTAATGTCCTCTTTATTCATCTTTTTCTCTCCAAAGTGCTCCAAATAATTTTCTCCACTGTATTTTTTTTAATTTTTTGGCTGTACTGAGGGTTGAAGCCAGGGGCATTCTACCTCTGAGCTACACCCCTAGTCCTATTTTTTTATTCTTTATTTTGAAACACGGTCTCACTAAGTTGTGGAGGGCCTCACTAAGTTGCAGAGGGCCTCACTAAGTAGCTGAGGCTGGCCGCGAACCCGGATCCTCCGGTCTCAGCCTCCCAAGTACTGGGATTACAAGTGTGCGCCACCATGCCCCGGCTGCTCCCTGCCCTCCCCTGAGTTCTCACCTTCCTCTGATCTGCATCAGCTGGGCTTCAAGTCAGCAGAAACAAGGCAGCTGCCATGGCCCAGGGGACTGTCCCCTCTAGGAGGAGAGGCGGTGGTTAGGAAGTGCCCTGGCCTAGTGGCCCTCTGTCCGTGATACATTATGTCGTCACACTTGGCAGACACTATTATTAAAAAGTAGGTCAGGCTATAAGAGTTCACGCTTCTTTGTTTCCCAAGGGAGGAGGAGGATTGAGAAAAGAGCAGGCAAGGGGCGAAGGTGAGAGGGGCCAGCCCAGATGCTAATGGAGGGGCGAGGGGGTGGCGAAGGGTCCAAGAGAAGAGAGAGAGAGAGAGAAGCGTGAAGGGGCCCACAGCAGTGTGGAGAATAATACCATTACTAATACATCACTGGCGTACGTGGAGCGCTCTTCACTGTTCTAGGGACTCTTGCATGTGTTGAACTATTCTCAAACAGCCCTAAGAGGTAGGGTGTTAGCATGCCCAGACTACAGGTGAATCAACTGAGGTCACAGGGACTTGTCTAAGGTCCCAAAGCCAGAACTCAAAGGCAGACCCGGAGCATGCGCTCTTACCCAGAGCTACCCAGCCTCCTGTTGCAGACAGGAGGCCCGGTGACTTCAACCCTGCACACTAGGTTACCCCGAACTAAGCCGTTCAGAAGAAAAGAAAGGGGGCCTTTGGCTGCATGACTATCTGCCAGAGCTAAAAACCATGCTGCAGCATGGTTGGCCCTTGACGATGTCTGGGGACAGACAGACAAGGGTGTCTGTCTATCAGGAAGGAAATAAGTTTCAGCATAAGGGGAGGAGGGCAGGGAACTCTCTGTAGCCATGCACAGGAATTTCCCCACTGACGGATTCCATACTAAATGGTCCAGTGCGACATTTTCATGTTGCAAAATAACCAGCCATCCAGAAAGACACATGCTCTCAGAAGTTTCATGGTGGTATGGGTGAGCAGAAATTGCTTTTTTATTTTTCTTTAAAAAAAAAAAAAGAAAGAAAGGTTTGAAAGCATATGGGATATATCTTTAGAATCAACCCTCTTAAGAATTATATAAACATCCCAACATCAAAGGATGTGGGTAGAAACATCAGGAACCTCCTCTGGCATAAGGACAACGCCCTCCCCTCTCCCTGCAAGCAGGACATTGCACAGAAAAGAGCCAGAATATCCAAATCCTTTCGCTTTGCTTTTGTTTTAACACAGCGTACGGAGGACTTTTCTAAGGCTCTGACTTAGGGTCCCAGTTTAAAGAAATGCCATTGGTACCCTGCCACGCTAACCCAAGGTCGGCTGCAGCCTCAAGGAACCTCTTTGCCCCTGGGGACATCAGAATTGTCACTGTTTCTTGGTGGCACTTGAAATAGAAGCAGAAGGATTGTTGCAGAAGGTCCATTAAAAAAAAAAAAAGATTTTCTAATGCGGTTTTTCATACCCCGCGCTGGCTTCGGATTAGCATCCCAAATGCAGGTTGCTTCTTTATGCCCAGCTCGGCTGGCTTCTGAATCTGTCGAGGGCTGCCCGTCCTCCTTAACGCCGGGAATTTCACAGGCGGTAAACAGCATCTGGGCACCGCTCACCTCCTTTGATGTTTAGCACAATTTACAATGAAAGCTTTGGGAGACGTTTAAAACCGTGCAAGGTCCTAAATCATTAAAGGAATGCGGTGCTAGACTGAAGAAATGATAATTGAATGCATTCAACAATAAAGCTGCCAAATTTTAGTGGCCGGCTTGCTAGAGGCTCTTTGGGAGAAACGGAGCTAGATTAAAAAAAAAAAAAAAAGAAGAAGAAGAAAAGAAAAGAAGACGGCAGAACTTCTCACATAAGAAATTGTTATTACACAAATTAAACACGGATTGAGGCAGGTAAAAAGGAAATAGAAAAATGGATTAGCTAATAGCATTAAAAACACCAAATGATCCCAATACAGTCATACTAGATACTTTTTGCAGAAATTGGCCCACCTGTGCCTCCTGCCCCTCTCCGCCCCTCTAATAGTGTTCGGACTGTATTTCCATTAAGTCCTTATCCACAGGGCACATGACAGCCTGGTTTGTCTGGGACAGTCCCAACTGATATCTGTTATCCTAATGTAAATTTTTTTTAAAAAAGTTACCTTGGAAAACTTCCAAAAATATACAAAAAATATAGAATAGGATGGTAAAGCTCCACATATTCCTGTTTCTTCTCCTGTATTATTTTTAATCAAATTCCAAGCATCAAAATTATAAAAGATATTATTAAAAAGCACCTCTTCAATACCATTATCACACCTAAAATAATGAATCATAATTCCTTAATAGAATCAAATATCGAGTAAATATTAACATTTCCACTTTTCTCATAAATGTAAGTGTATTTTTCAGCTTTTTTTGTTTGTTTGTTTGCTTTTGTTATTTCGATTTGAACTAGGTTTCAAATAAGAACCCATATTGATATGTCTGTTAAATCTCTTTTCGTCTTCAGGTTTCTTCTTCATCTCTTTTTTCTTTCAATTTATTATTTTAGCCTTGTTATTAATTCATGGATTTAAGTATATATATATATATATTTTTTGCAGTACCGGGGATTGAACGCAGGGGCGTTCTACCTCCGCGCTACGCCCCTGGCCCTGTTTTTTTTATGCTTTTTTTGAAACCAGGTCTCACGAAGTTGCGGAGGGCCTCACTAAGGAGAGAGAGAGAGAGAGAGAGAGAGAGAGAGAGTGAGAGAGCTGAGGCTGGCCATGAACCCGGATCCTTGGGTCTCCGCCTCCCAAAGTACTGGGATTACAAGCATGCGCCACCATGCCCAGCGATTTAAGTATATTTTATGTGTTTCAACTCATTCTAGTTACTATGCTTATTGATGCTCTGACTACCCCGGGTTTGGCAGGTGGGAGCTTCTCTGTGTTGACTCTTAAGTTCCTTGATGAGATTCCAATATTCTTTGATCACGTGCTCGCTTCTAATAGAACAAGATGGCCCAGGCTCGTCTTGTACATTTCCTGCCACAGCCATTGTGCCAAGAGGCTGTCTTCTTTTAGTAGACATAGTATTTGGAGACCACAGCCCATTTGAGCGGCTCATTCCTATTGGTTGGTCATGATTTCTAGGCTTTTTTGGTGGACATGGCTAGAAAGTGTATGTGCGTGTGCGTGCGTGCGTGCGTGAGTGCGTGTGTGTGTGTGTTACTGGAGATTGAACCCAGGGACAGTCTACCTCCAAGCTACACCCCCAGCCCTATTTTACTTTATTTATTTTCTTTTAATTTTGAAACAGGGTCTCACTAGGTTGATGAGAGTCTCACTACTTCCTGAAGCTGTCCTTGAACTTGTGATCCTCCTGTCTCAGCCTCCCAAGTACTGGGATTACAGGCGCGCGTTACCATGCCCAGTGGAAATTTTGAAAGCTAAAACAGATAATGAGCTTATATCGATGCTTCCAATTCAAGTACAGGATAACAGGAAACTAAAAAACTTAAAGCTTTCACCTCACATTCACTTAAAACTTTTCATTTAAAATTTTAAAACTTTTCACTTATGACTTTCACCTTACATTGGCATCTCTATTTTTTCACAGCATTAAGTACTGAATCACCAGTCCCACGTCAATGTCTCCGCCACCAGGAGGAGCTCATGAGAAAAATATTTTGCTTCTTTCATGTTCATGATAGTTCATCTTCAGTATTTATACTTTAATGTAAATTTTCTTTTTGCAGTACTGGGGATTGAACCCAGGGGCATTCTACCTCTGAGCTACACTCCTAGCCCTATTTTTTTATTCTTTATTTTGAAACAGTGCCTCACTAAGTCGTGGAGGGCCTCACTAAGTAGCTGAGGCTGGCCACGAACCCGGATCCTCCGGTCTCAGCCTCCCAAGTACTGGGATTACAAGCGTGCACCACCACGCCCGGCTCTAATGTAAATTTGACTGGACACAAAACATAAAATCCTATTTTTTTCTTTGATTATCTTGAAGATATCATTCCATTTTCTTTTGGCAAAAGGCATTACTTTTCAACAGTCTAATGGTAATCTTATATTCTTTCTAAGTGACTTGGTCTTTTTGGTCTAGAAGTCCAAAGGACTTTCTTTTTTGTAAAGTCTAATAATTTTTCAAGATTACATTTCAGTGTTAGTTTTTCCTAAGCAGCCAGTCTCTCTCTGTCTCTGTCTTTCTCTCTCATTCTTTCTCTCTTCAGGTCTATGTTATGTCATTCGACATGTAGTTCCAAATGACTTTTTACTTCTGGAAAGTTCTACATTGACTTCCTTGTTTGAGGTGGGGAGTCTCCTATTATACATATGTTGCTTTTTTAATTTTTGCATATGTCCTATATATGCCACTTTCTTTTGAATCCTTTTCATCTCTTTATTTCTTTTTAATTTTTAAAAAAATTTACCTTTGGGCCGGGTGTGGTGGCACACGCTTGTAATCCCAGTACTTTGGGAGGCAGAGACCGGAGGATCCGGGTTTGCGGCCAGCCTCAGCTCTCTCTCTCTCTCTCTCTCTCTCTCTCTCCCTCTCTCTCCCTACTTAGTGAGGCCCTCCACAACCTCGTGAGACCCAGTTTCAAAGTAAAGTATAAAAAATAGGGCCGGGGGTGTATCACGGAGGTAGAACACCCCTGGGTTCAATCCCCGGTACCGCAAAAAAAAAAAAAAATTTTACCTTTTTGCTTTTATGTCTTATAAGGCACTATGTGTGTTAAGTCACAGACTTCTTATGATTTGGTCTTCATTTATGAAGTGATTTATTATTTTATTTCTAAATATTTTCTGACTTCTATAACCTCATTCCTGAATTTAAAAATTCTGACCTATTATTTTCCATAATTTTATAGCTTTTAGCTCATTTTGAAATATTAGTAGCATTTCTTGTCAATTTTGTGGACATGAGCCGGGCATGGTGGCATGCTTGTAATCCTAGTACTTGGGAACTGAGACCGGAGGATCACAGGTTCGTGGCCAGCCTCAGCTACTTAGTGAGGCCCTCCACAAGTAAGACCCTATTTCAAAATAAAGAATAAAAAATAGGGCTGGGGTGGAGCTCGGAGGTAGAATGCCCCTGGGTTCAATCTCCAGTACTGCAAAAAAAAAAAAAAAAATTGTGGGCGTGTTTTTCTGACCTGCTACTTTTTTTCCTTTCCTTTATTTATTTATTTTTTAAATTTTTGTGGTACTAGGCATTGAACCCAGGGACAGTCTACCTCTGAGAAACACCCCCCAACTCTATTTTATTTTGAAACAGGGTCTCTTAAGTTGCCAAGGCTGGTCTTGAACCTGCAATCCTCCTATCTCAACCTCTCAAATTATAGTATTACAGGCGTGCGCCACCACGCCAGGCTTCCTTTTTAAAATAATAACTTTGTGAGCTGGGCGTGGTGGCGCACACCTGTAATTTCATTACTTGGGAGGCTGCGACAGGAGGCTCGCAGGTTCATGGCCAGCCTCAGCAACTTAGTGAGACCCTGTTTCAAAATAAAAAATAAATAGGGCTGGGGGAGTAGTGAAGAGGTAGAATGCCCCTGAGTTCAATCTCCAGTAACACACACACACACACACACACACACAACTTTGTATGGGATTTGACTACAATCCTATTTTGTTGACCATTATTATGTCAAACTAGCTTTCCTTTACTTTTAGGTAGGATGGGGGGAGATAGAGTATTTGTTCTAGTTTTATGGCACTAGAACTTTCCATTTTTTTTCCCACAGCATGATCAAAACAAAACAAAATAAAACAAAACATGGCTTCATGTAAGAGAACTTTCTCCTGAGTTGCTTTTCCACAGTTTTATCAGGTTCTTATTTTTCTCCGCTGTCCCTGTCCTGTTTTGGATTATAGTCCCAACAGTTCTCCACCGTGAGGCTTTGTTCTGGATGAGAATAGTGCTTTGTTTTAAGAGTTTGCAAAGCCGGGCGTGGTGGCGCACGCTTGTAATCCCAGTACTTGGGAGGCTGAGACCAGAGGATCCGGGTTCGTGGCCAGCCTCAGCTACTTAGTGAGGCCCTCTGCAACTTAGTGAGACCCTGTTTCAAAATAAAGAATAAAAAAAAATAGGGCTAGGGGTG
Organism: Glis glis; assembly: GCA_004027185.1. NCBI lineage: Eukaryota > Metazoa > Chordata > Mammalia > Rodentia > Gliridae > Glis > Glis glis. The sequence continues at coordinate 725 of PVJS01063896.1, read as the reverse complement.
TAGCTTGGAGGTAAAATGCCCCTGGGTTCAATTCCCAGTTCCTTAAAAAAAAAAAGAGTTTGCAAGGCCCAGACTCCTGCACCCCTTCAGATATTTTCTACAAACCCTTGCGCTCTCCTGAGAACAGGAGTGTGCAAAATCTCCCCTACTTCCGGTTGATGTTTTCAAATTGAACTGCCACATTTCTAGTGGCACCTGCTTTGGGGTCATGATGTTTTTAAGTCCACTTGCTGTCCCCTCTTTTGCAGAAGCCAAGCATAGGTCTTGTAGCTACTTAGTTCATGGGTAGATGCTGTTCATGGGTTTAAATCTGGCTGTCTGGCTGCTCTGGTGGTACATATGGGAGGTCAGGGAGCTTGAAAAGGGCACTGCCACCATGCCATGTTCTCAGCATTCACTCCCAGGGTAATTCAAATTCTAATTCTTTCTCCTCTTCCTCCTCCTCCTCCTCCTCCTCCTCCTCCTCCTCTTCCTCCTCCTCCTCCTCCTCCTTCTCCTCCTCCTCCTCTTGCTCCTCCTCCTGTTCCTCCTGTTCCTCTTCTTCTTCTTCTACTGAGGAATTGAACTCAGGGGCATTCTACCTCTGAACTACACCCTTTTTATTTTAAAATTTTTTTTGTGGTACTGGAGATGGAATCCAGGGGCATTCTACCTCTGGGCTGGGCCCCCAGTCCTATTTAATCTTTTTTTTTTTTTTTTTTTTTTTTTTTTTTTTTTTTTTTTTT
>PVJS01063895.1:0-10375 GCA_004027185.1 Glis glis | reverse complement strand
AAAAAAAAAAAAAAAATTTTTTTAAAAAGCCCCTTAATTTAAGGGAAAAAATTATACCCAGAGAGAAAATATGCAGGTACAGTCCTGTTTGTAAAATTCATGAGCTTTAGTACCCAAGTCAGTGCCACTTAACTGGGGAGCAAGGAGACTGGCTGACTTGTCCCTATGATCTTGTCCTATGTCCCACAGCCAGTCAGATCTGAGCCACAACTTGAATCTAGCCTCATGATTGTAGAATCTGTGGAATCTATACTAAAGCACCTTGCCCCTAAATAGAGAAGCCTCAATCTGAGGTCATCCTGGACCAGGTGCAGCCTCCAACCGCCGTTTGAAATGTCCCTCCCAAGACCTCAGTGAGCAGAGGAGATTCTGCCGCGGCTCTGGGGACTGTCTTAGCAGCTTCTAATGTATGGAAGTAATTCCGATGCTAGAGCTGAATCCTCCCTGCAGGGAGGCTGGCCCTGCTCTCCTGACTTGATCCTTGGTGCAACTTGGGTAAATAATCGCGGGTTGTTCCACATCAAAACACAACCTTTGGAGGAGGATGGGAAGTAAGACCTCAGCCGCTCCGGGACGCCGAAACCGCTGGGCTGACAGATCGACACGGCGTCACGTGCAGACACAGGCAGTAAAAGGCTCATCATCTCACTAAAGCCATCCTCATTCACCCTGTATTTTTCCACACATTTCATTTCCCATCATGGCTGACTGCCTAAAGCATTCATGTGAAAATAGCAGATTTTTGCCTGTGTGTGTTACTCCCCGTCTCCTCCCAATAATGCAGTTTATTGGATTCTCAGAAATGACATAAACACTTGGCATATCCAAGAGGAAGAAACAAAGAGAAAAAAGGACATAAAATAGCCAGCGAGGCCATCGTAAGACAGAGGGGTCAAGGCCTGTAATTGCTGACAACCACAAAGCCGAAGATGTCAAGACTTGCTAGCAGGGCCCTTGGAGCTGATGTCATTTTACAGATGAGGAAACTGAGGCCCAGAGAGGCAAATTATTCCAGGGTCTATAGGTGAAGGAGAACGGCTGGTATATGTTCTTCATGGGGTTTCTTTCTCATCAATCCCCAAAAGCATGAAGAATTCTGAGCAGAATAAGAGATTGGGTATCACAGGGTCCTAAGAGAAGCTCACTGGTACCCTGTTTTCATCGAGGTCTTTTAAATCCTCTCTCCTAGCCCCACCCAGAAAAAGCTTATTACCCAATAGGAAGAGAGGTGGGATGTGAAGGAAAAAAGGATAAGAAACAGCATAGCTTGAGCACCAACTGCATGCCCAGCATGGGGCTAGGAACTTAGCATGTATTAATTTGAGTTTCTGGAATCATCATGTAAAAATTTTTCTAAAGAGTACATGGGGATCTCAAAGCAGGAAACAAATCTATCAGTAGCCCATATTGACTGAAGGAGTGTTGTTTACTAGGCAAGGTCTAAGTACTTAAATATTTTTAACTTATTTAAATCTCACAAGGACTCTACAAGACTGGTGTGGTTAAGCTCCCATGTGCTGGATAAGAACACCGAGGCACCAGAAGGACACAGGAACATTCCTGAAACTACACAGCTATTTGGTGGTGGATGGGTTTCATCCCAGAAGTCTGGGCCCAGCGGTGAGGCACTGTGCAGGTCTCTCTAGCTGTTGAATGTCCACTCACCTTGACCCAGACAGCAGGATGAATCCCTTATACTGATAGAGCAGGATGAGTTCTTTATAAGGGTTTCTCGTACATCATTTCATGGAGCCTCCCAACATCCCTGCAAGGCAGGCAAAGATAACTATCTCCATTTAACAAAATAAGAAAGCAAAGCTCAGAAAAGTGGGCAGTCCCACATGACGCAGCCAGTGAGGGTCGCAGCATCACCTTTCCACCTCACTGCCCTGTGCCAGCCCACCACTCCCCACTGAGCCCAGGAACCACCCCATAGGAGAAAGTCCCTGTGCCTATCCCTGATCCTACTGCCGCTCCAGTGGAAGGCCCACTTTTAGATTTAGAGGGGGATGGGGAAGGGGCTTACAACAAGCAGTCACCCCACCTCCGACTTTATTTTTATTTTCTCAGAGATCCTCCCCTCCATGGGGATTGTTTGAGAGGTCATCTCCAGGTTGACTTCTCTGGGCTGGTTTGGGGGGGGGGCATGGGAGCAGGAAGCCTGGCCATCTTCTCCCCAAACCTCCCTCTTCCTTCTTTCCCATTGGGCCTCCCCCAGACTCGCCTCCTCTTTTCCCTTGCTCATGGCCATTCAGCTTGTGAACAGCTCCCATCAGCGTGACGCATTAGCAGTCGTGCAGCGAGGGTGACATTTAGAGGCACCGTCCTGGAAGAAATCGCATGGATTTGGATACGCCACGACACTAAATTTAACCAGCCCTGAGGGCCCTGGGGGAATCTGGGTGGAGGAACGAGGGAGGGAGAGGTTGCATCCTGGGACTGGGCCTGCGGAATGGAAACACAGGTGCAGGGCCATCCCTGGCCTGCCCCTCCCCTCCCCTCCTCATCAGGACAGGGGTGGGGGGGCAGGGAATGCAGCTCCAATCAGCCCCATTCACCTTGCACTATTGTTAGGTGGTTGTCTGGAAAGGTCCTAATCATTCCTGCTATTGTCTGGTTTAACACAAAGCAGAGCAAAGCAGTGTCAGAGATGAGCATCTCTCAGCAGAAAACCCTGAGGTATGTTGATAGATGTGTGTCTAGACGCGCGAATATACACACTCCATTCCCCCTTGCTCTCACTCACATGCAAGCACACACGCACATATCCTCATACACACACATGCACATGCAGGTTAAGACTGGAGGCAGCCAGGCAAGGGATGCAGAACGGAGCCACCCCACTCAACCCCATCCCTTCCCTATACAACGAGAAGGGTGGGAAGGATTGCTTGCCTTTCATTCTCCCTAAACCCCTCCTTGGAGGAGCCACCCGAAGACTCTGCACTGATAATGGATACCCAGTGTGCCCTCATGCTAATGAGGGGAATGTGCGTGGTCTAACTGCGTTAAAATAATGCAGACTCACCAGGATATTCCTTGTTGCCTCAGTTTCTCATTTGGGCCAAGGAACATGAAGCACTAGCAAAGTCACTCTAGTTTTACCTCTTTCTCCTGCTCACTGGTATTTGGGAAATGAAGCAGAAGCCTTTGAAAATAAAGAGAGGTTAGATCTGTCCATAAGATTTGGGAAAGTAAATAAATGGTCTACAAAAATTTCCCCTTCATGTGGAAATGCTTAAGCCCTTATAAAATGTCATACCCTGGGCGATTCTGTTGCTCAATAAGATGCAAAGCAGGAACCAGATGTAATAGAGTGAAGCAAATTATTGTCTTAACAGCTGGAACCAGAATGCCTCTTAGAGGGAGAACAATCTTTGCTGAGGAAAATGCTTCCTGAAAGACATGGCATGATAGATAGATTGCTCTAGCAGCCCAGCTCTTCCTGCTTGCTGGTATCCATCCTGTTAGCAGACCCTCCCACACTGGCTCTGGGCTGGGCCATGTGAACACTACTGGGCTACCCCTCTGGAGGGGTGCAAAGGACACATGGAAAAAAAGCCAAATGGCTCCTGCCAAGGCCATCCTAGACCAAGCGTACCCAAGATGACCCACCAGCTGATAACCCATGCATGAACAAGTTCCTCCCAGATCAGCCGAGACAGCATCGATAAGCGGGGCCATATGCTATGGCTTGAATAGAGTCTGAGTGTGTCCTCCAAGGGTCCAGGTGCTGGAGTTCAATCTGCATTGTGAAATATTAACAGGTTGAAAACTTAATCCAACTCTGGTGCTTAAAGATGAGGCCTTTGGGAGGTGATTGGGATTAGATAAGGTCATCAGGGTAGAACCCCCATGATTGAATAATGGTTTTATAAGAAGATTGAGACGGAGAGAGACCAGTGGAAAAATACAATTTTGTGCTTCCCATCTCTTGCCATGTGATGCCCTGTGCAGCCACTGGACCCTGCCAGCAAGGAGGCCATCACCAGATACAGGTCCTTGAACCTCTAGAACTGTGAGCTAAATAAACCTCTTTTCTTTATAAAATTATACAGCCCTAGGTATTTTATTATAGTAATGCAAAGCCAACTGATACACCATCCAATTGATCCATAATCTAGAATTTGGGAATGATTTGTTACAGAGCAATAGTCAGTCAACACAGTTGGCTTGGAAGGTGAGCTCCAGAGAGCACTGACTAACAAGGATCAGGGAAACAAAAGGGACCATTAAACTTGAAGCAAGAAGAGAGAGAAATACAGGAAGAGAAGGTAGAGAAGGAAGAGGGGATGGCTAAGAGCAATCAATAGCAGAGGTAGTAAATATTCACGATAGCTCTTTTCAATTTTGTTATTTCAGTATGTCCATCTTTTATTTAGTAAAGTCCACCTCATACATAAAGGCCTTGTGGTGTGCAAGAATGTGTGTGTAAATTATAGAAAGAGGATGAGTTCCACATCTGACTTAAGGCAGGATGGAACAGGGGCATTGAGAGGGTATGTTACTAACTTGGTGGCAGCATAAGCTCAGAAACAAGAGTGAACATGAAAATATGAGTCCTTCAGGACTTTACAAAAATCTTGGGGGAAAGCATTAGGCTCTCTCCTAAAGGTGTAACAAGAGTTCATGCCAAATTGTGTAGATCTCAGAGGACAGACACTCCAGCTGAGGTCTAGGCTATATACCCAATGCATGCTCCATGGGCCCCTCTTTGTGAACTCCGTGCAAGATGGGACATGATTTAGAAAGTACCAGACCTGAGTTCCCACTTATCCTAGTTTCTCCTCAGAAATGACTTCTGGAAGCCAGCAGCATTTATGCAGAACACACACACACACACACACACACACACACACACACATGCCTCTCCTAGGCTTTCTGGAAGTATCCCCAACTAAGGGAACTTTATTGTGAAGCTAAAAAAGTTTGGTTTGAGAGATCCTTGCCACCTCATCCAAAGTCCAGTATTCAATTTTATATACACAATGTTGTATTCCTTTTCTTAAAAGATCATACAAGCTTTAAGCTCCGCAAAGCTTGGATCCACCCCTACTTTCATAGCTCTAAACATCTGGCTCCCAAAGCAAATTACTCTCACTTTGAATCATATGGGAACACTGTGTTCGCATGGGGCTGTGCTCCTCAGGAGCAGCACCTCACCCAGTCCAGCCACCAAGAGAAAGGCACCCACAACCCTAGCCCAGGCCCCTCACACCTGCCAACATGAGGAGGCATCCTCCCTTTCTGCTCACAGTTAAGATCTTTTCAACATCCCCATTCACAGGTAGGTGAAAGAGACAAAGACCCACAGCGTTGTCCTTATGGGGTCAGAAACCTACAGATCCTTCTCTTTCCCTTTCCTTCTTCCTCTCTCCTCTTCCTTTTCACTGCCTGATACCTTCTCCCTCAACCATCTCATTCACTCATGTGGCTTCAAGCACATCTGCCTACATAACAGATTCCTAGATCACAACACATCTACAGCTGAGGAATCTCTCCCAGAAAACACACAACTCACCACCCAGTCCAGAGACCTTGGAGTAATAACCGTCTTCCTCTGTCCCCACCCCACATTTTGCCAATCACAAAGTTCTTCCACCATCCGCATTATGACCACCTACGTTTGGATGTCCCTGACTGGTCCCTCCGACCCCAATCTTACCTCCCATTGATTTGTCCTCCACAGTGAGCCAGTGTGATTGTTCTAAAATGAAAGTGTTATTCTGCTGCTCCTGTAGGCAAAACTCCACAGTGGTCCTCCACAGTGGTCCTCCACTGACCACCACCATGTGAGCCCCTGACCTCCCTTCTCCCCTCTCTTGCTTCCATTAACCTCACACCCACCAGCTTACTACCAAGAACTCCAAATTCTTCTCCCTTCGTTGTACAGAACCCTTCCTCCTCCTAGGTCCGACAGACAAACACTGCTGCAGGATTATATTGCTGTAACAAAATCCATCAATGACCATCCTTTCTTTAGACAACAGTGGTGGCTCTAAAAAGAAAAGCATGATTTCTTCCCCAAACTGTCCATGTTCCCCATAGATTCTGCCCTCCTGACAGCAGAACTGAGCCTCATTCCCCTTCCTCTCTCCCATGCTTAGCACGGTGTCTGGTATGCAATAAATGTTTGTTGAGTTAATAAAGGAATGAGTCCACACGTGACTCTGCAGCCCAGCCCAGCTTTCACTCTCTGCTTGCCTATACCAAGGTATGAGCAAAAGGTGAGCATCGAGGGCTGGGCATGTGTAGATGGTAGGAATTCCCTGATAAGGAGCACTTTTTCCTCCTGCAGACTTCATGGACCATGTTTCCCCCTAACGACGGGTCTCCTTCCATCCAATGCACCACTCGGGCCACCTTCAGTGGTGGTTCAGCATATTTCTGCGTGAAATAAATGTTATTTTCTGGTGCACCCAGGTTTCATTAGTCTTCCTGTCAGTGAGAATCAAAGCGAGAAAGGAGAACACTTGGCACAAAGTGGCTTCTTGCTTACACCAGGCAGAAAAGGATAATGTCACCCAAGCAAAGAGAGGGAGTCAGGGAGAGAGAGATGGAAAACTAACTTCCTCATTTAATCAAGTCGAAACACGGATTATATGAGGTTGAAAAACAGTTACCTTGTTCTCGCACCAGCCTCTTGCTCTGTCTGGGGCTATAAAACCCTTTGCGATTTTATCTTTTCATAAACTTTTATTGAATCTGATGTTCAAGGGGCCATGGAGGATCATCCAATTAAACTCCCCCCTCTAATCCTACTCTTAAACTCCAGCACTAAACTGATGGGAGATTAAAAGCCAATAAAGATGACAAATGAGAGGCGATCTGCAGGTTGATAAAGGAAATGGAGTCGGGTGGGATTTGCCAGAGAGGAACGAGACCAGTGCTGGACAACATAGGGCCATAGGGGCTGATGTGGTGGCAAATTCAAAGAATTCTGAAACGATGCAGCTCAAATGCCCATGACCAAGGCCTGCTCAAAGATGCTGTGATCCGGGCTAAGACAGTCTGCCAAGATGTTCCAGTTAGCATTCTCACTGCTGTAACCAAAAAAACTGACAACAGTGACTTAGATGAAGGAAAATCTATTTGCTTACAGTTTTGGAGATTTCAGGGGTTCAGTCCATGTTAGGCGGGGCAAAGTCTACGGAGTTCAGGGCATGACATGGGTACCAGAGAGAGATTACACGAGGGCTCTACTCTCACATTACAGAAGCTGGAAGCAAGAGAGAGGGACCATATATAATCTCCAAGGCCACGCTCCCAGGACTCCTACTCAGCAACCAATCTCTGCCTCCAACATGGCCACCTTGTCTATGTGAGGTCTAGGGAGACATTCTAAATTCAAACCATAACAGCAGGACAGGGTTATACAGAAGAAGATGGGTAGGCTTGGCCCAGACCTACCAGGGCTGAAATACCAACTCTAATATTGCTAGCTAGGAAACTGCAGAGGCTGCTCGCATGCCATCCTTAGCACAGATATCATTGTGGTGACAGTCATACTTATACCCATCCTTTGTGGATACCAGACACTTTCATATTCACTTTGCTTTCGTTACCCTCTGAGTGTAAGTGTTGAGTAAGAAGGATGCTAACCCACTGTATACATTAGTAAACTAAGCTTGAGAGCAGGCCAATAATTCTCCAAGGGTTTCTCACCAAGTGGCAGGGCCAAATTAGAACCATATCTTTCTGAGATAATAATCCCACTTCATGGAGTTGTACTGAGGATGTACGAGAAATGATGATGGTGCAGCTTTGTGGTAGCACCCAAGAAGGTCATTCCTTTCTTTCCCATAGATCCACATTTTGCATTTCAAGCATCTCAAAAGAACCCATCTATTCTTTACTATCCCCACCCCCAAGTACAATTTTTAACTAGAAGGTGAGAGTGATTTTTTAACATCTGTGCCAAATAGTTTATATCAATTCATTTAATCATTTCATAGGCATCTATGAAAACATTCTTTGCCAGACTCTTTCATAAATATGTATCAAACTAATCCTCACATCAGCCCTAAGAAATAGTAATTATTTCCTCATTTTAATTAATGAGTAAACAGAGGCCTACAGAATCCAAATGATTCTCCAAGGATCACAAAGCTAGTACGAGACAGGGTAGAATTTAGACTCAACTGTGCCTTGATACCAAGATTGGTGTTCTTTCCAACTCCGTCCCACCCTTGTTAGTACCCGGTCTAGTGTGGGAATGAGACAGAGACATGACCACAGAGTCTGCATTGTGCAGTATGCACACACCACCATCATTGTTTCTCCAAAGGAAGGCGTGCTGAACAAGGGTTCATGCCGAGGGCCATGTGTCCTGGGCTTTTAGATTTAGTGAATTGGGGACTAAAGGACAGCATGAGAAAATGTACAGAGAAAGAAAGGAGGGTCCCAATGGGGAGTTCTGGAGACCTCCAGTTTGGCTGTAGTGTATGGGTTTTAAGAAGGGAAGATCCACTAGGTGTGATGGCACACACCTGTAATCACTGTACTTGGAGGCTGAGACAAGAGGATCGTAGGTACAAGACAGGACTAGGTAAGTTAGCAAGAACCTGATTCAGAATAAAAAATAAAAAGAGCTGAGGGTGTAGCTTACTGTTAGAACACCCCTGGGTTCAATTCAAAGGAATAAAGGAAAGGAGGGAGGAAGGGAGGGAGGGAAGGAAGGAAGGAAGGAAGGAAGGAAGGAAGGAAGGAAGGAAGGAAGATCTGATGTATAATGAAGCTGGATAAAATCAGAACCTTGAATGCAAAGGAAGAAGAAGTAAGAAAGCAAGTTGAAGCTTTCCCAACCTCTCAGGATATCAACTCTCCCGGTGGACCACAGCCTAAGTGCCCTTGTAAACAAACACATGTGACAACTGTCCTCACTGTGTGACAGAGAAGGCAAGTCTCCCCAGAGAGGAAGGACCGAGCCATGGCAGGAAAGCTTCTGGGTGTCCAGTGCCGCCAGGCCCCTCCCACCCTCACTCTGAGACCAGGGCCTTGAGCCACTTACCTCTTCCAAGTGTCCTGCCACTCCCGTGGAGATGCTGGGGCCAAAGGGATGATTCCTCTCATGGGCAACCCTATCAATGCTCAGGCAGGAATTCACTTTGACTTCAACTGCCGCTGGGCCCCTGTGATCTTCTGAATCCATCGGGCATTTGCATCTTCGCAAGGGAGGACAAGGAAGTTTCCCTGAGCACTGAGCCCTTTCTCACATACGATTTCATTTTATCATCACACGGGTGCACGACACCTTTGATTAACCTCATTTTTACAGATGATAAAAAAAAAACTGAAGCTCAGAGAGTAATAGGCTGAAGGACACATGTCTAGTTCAAAGTCTCATTTGTCTGACTCCAAAAGCGCAAACCTTTTTTTTCACTATATCAATGGTGCTAAGTCCTGGCTGGTCATTAGAAAAACCTGGGGTGTCCACGCCCCAGACATAGCCCCAGCAGTGTGGTCCAGCTGTGGCTAGGCTTTAGAAGCTCTTCATGTGATGCTATTTGCAGTTGAGAACCAGTGTGCTATGTTTCCTCTTTCCTAAGACAATAGCCCTTGAGCTTTATCCACCCCAATCCTCATCCCTAGCCTCGGCCACAACCACAGAGTAAACCCCTTTTGTGACTGTGTCTTTTTTACAAGTTAATATTCATTTCATCACATTTAATTAACACAGGGAGACTGGAGCTGTCTCGGCATCGCACCCAGCTAGCAAGAGCCTGTGCCTCCCTTGGAGTTCAATCACAGCGCTGTCTTACACAATTAGCTTCCTTCCCCCTGATCTGAAGGGTCTGCGCCCATAAATATCAACCAATTTTATTGATATTTGTAATTAAAACCACCCATTGGGTCACACTCGGTTGAACAAGTTTGCAACACACACATCCATAATGGGAACATGAGCATATTTGTATGTGACATTTGATAGATAATAATCCTGGGCATTTCTCATTTTCAGAACATCCTATGGGTACCAGCTAATTAAGCCTAGCATGTCTCTCGGGATGGAGGGCGTTCTTCAGACATACCCCTTTGATTGTCTTTGTTTCTGAAGTTTCAGGGAATCCAAAGACCAAGAAAGTGGGGTGACAGGCAAAAACCACAAAGAGAAAATCATCTGGGTGTTACAGCTGACCTTGACACCTTCTCAAGTGTTTTCTCACAGCAGCTCTCTGTATCCTTCTAAGAAAATTAAAAACAAAACAAAAACATCAACAACAACTAAAAACCAAAACAAAAACTCATTACTAATGAGTTCCAGGCCTTCCCCAGAAGGCCCAAGGATTTCCTTTCGGAGTTCTCTCTGATGACCTAATTGATCTCTTCTATCCAATATATATATATATATATATATATATATATATATATATAT
>PVJS01063894.1:0-10376 GCA_004027185.1 Glis glis | reverse complement strand
GCAAGGACAGCAAGGTTTCCAGGGGATATGGCAAGAACAAAGGCAGAGAGAGAAAGAAGACAGAGTCGCTGCTGCCGGCCAGAGGAGGGTGTGAAGGACCCAGTTCACCTCAGAGCTGAGGCTAGGAAGGGTCCCGCCAGCACTTCAGAGTGTCAACCTGACGTGGGCCCTGCTTGGTCTTCCTGTCTTCCTGGGTAGAAGAAACCGCACTGAACTGAAGCCCTGCTCAGAGAACTGAAAGCTCCTCTCCGGGGCAGTCTTTCCTGGCAAGGATCATGACAAGTGGCCAGGTGACAGGTCAGTGTGCACTCGGCCACTGACGCAGGCGCCCTTCCTTTTGTGTTTCAGGAAGGGGGCCGCGTCATCAATTCAGTGGTCTGGTGTGTTTGTGAAGCTTCATCGGCCAGGTTTCCCTGATAGAAGTTTTGTTTGTTTGTTTGTTTGTTTTGTGGTACTAGGAATTGAACCCAGGGGCATTCTACCTCCAAGCTACACCCCTTGCCCTATTTTTTTTATTCTTTATTTTGAAACAGGGTCTCATGAAGTTGCGGAGGGCCTCACTAAGTAGCTGAGGCTGGCTGAGAACCTGCAATCCTCCTGTCTCAGCCTTCCAAGGACTGGGATTACAAGCGTGCACCACCACACCCAGCTCCTGATGGAAGTTTGATAAGCCCATATAGTCACATGCTTCAGATTTTATGCGATAAATTCATGAGCAGTCGTTTTTATTAGCATGATTAATTTATCAGTTTGTGCCTTATGGTTGTGCTGTGCATCTGGAGGTTATTCTTTTTTGTGTTTTTTTTTGGTACTGGGGATTGAACCCATGGGGATTCTACCTCTGAGCTACACCCCAGATCTATCTATCTATCTATCTATCTGTCTGTCTATCAATCATCTATCTATCTATTTGCACTGGGGATTGAACCCAGGGGCATTCTACCTCTGAGCTACACCCCAGCCCTATTCTATTCTTTTATCTTGAAACAGGGCCTCACTAAGTTGCAGAGGGCCTCACTAAGTTGCTAAGGCTGGCCACTAACCTATGATCCTCCTGTCTTAGCCTCCCAAGTACTGGGATTACAGGTGTGTGCCACCAAGCCTGGCTTTATTTTTTATTTTGAAACAGGGTCTTGCTAAGTTGCTAAAGACCTTATTAAGTTGCTGAGGCTAGCCTCGAACCTGTGATCCTCCTGTCTCAGTCTGATTACAGGCATGTGCCATCATACTTGGGGGTTACACTGTGGATGTGTTGGGGGGCAGTAACTGGGGATTGAGTCCAGGGACATTCTACCTCTGAGCTATACCTCCAGCCCTATTTTACTTTTTTAGCGGTACCGGGGATCAAACCCAGGGGTGTTCTACCTCCGCACTACACCCCCGGCCCTATTTTTTTTATCCTTTATTTTGAAACCGGTCTCACGAAGTTGCGGAGGGCCTCACTAGGTAGAGAGAGAGAGAGATAGAGAGAGAGCGGAGGCTGGCCATGAACCCGGATCCTCCGGTCTCCGCCTCCCAAAGTACTGGGATTACAAGCGTGCGCCACCACGCCTGGCGGGAGTTATTCTTTTTGATAAGTTTTGTATGTCCAGCATCTGGTGGTTATCTATTTGCCCAGACAAATTACCATGGCATTCTGCCCTGGCACTTTCAACTCAAAATAAAGTAGCTCATGGCAAACTGCTGTTCTCCAGGACACGGAATATGTCAGAGCAAAGTACAACCTGCTCTCCACAGCATGTCACTAGAAGAACAGACAAAGTGTCAGAAAAGGCAGTTCGATGCAAATAACCAATAATTGAAGTAATCAAAGAAAATATAAATTAAAACCCAGAAAGGTGGGTATCATGATAGTGTCATGGGGAGACAGGATGACTGCTCGTGGGTTCTTGGCTCCAGTGTTGAAGAAGAATTTCAGCACACGCCAGTCAGAGATAAAGGCATAGGTTTAATTTAAGAAAGGTGGGGACACGGCTTAGGGAAGGCGCGGGCCAACTCAAGGGTGTGAGACCCGAGGCACAGAGGGGCTCAGAGGGGTGCAGAGAGCTGCTGCAGAGAGAGAGAGAGAGAGCGCAAAAGCCTTTCTGTTTTAACATATCCTTTTTCTTATAGCCCACCGGAGAGGGGCTGGTCAGGGGCACCATGGGATGGTGGCCTCCTCTTTGAAGCTCCAAGCTAGACAAAAGGTGTTGAGATAGGACTCTCAGTGACCCCAGAGGCTTGCAGACTTGGAGACATGAAGTCAGTGCAGAGCAAAGGTGTGATTTTCTCCAGGACTTTCTTCCCAGGGAGTCCCCTCAGGAATTTCAGATGTGAAACTAGCCCATGGTTTGGCTCTAAGGGCAAGTCCCAGGCAAGCCCTGCAGAAGCTAAGGGTTTTAGATTTTTTGAAACTGTATTTTCCTTTCTTTCCCAATTTGTCTCCTTTCTGCCTAATATTTTATCTCTTCTATTCTACCTCATCAGTAGGAGACCAATAAACAGAAGTGGCCTTCTGCACTTGGGGCCACCAGGTGGGTCCCAATACTAGCTCTAATCACTACACTACTGACCAAGAGACCTCGGGAGTACTGATAACCCACCCATAAAGGAGGGAACGTCCCTAGTGCAGCCTGAAACGGGTTGTCATGGCAACACAATCCTCTTTCTCCCCTGGAACCACCCACCACTACAAGTATAGGTTTCACCCTAGGTTTTAGGAACTGGTCCATTTGCCCTGTGGGGAAATTTCAGACCCGGGGTCACCGGTAGAGACCTGCCTCAGTGCCTTCCTGGGAGATTAAACTGGCTGTGAATTCTGGCAGCCCCAGGAGTTTGGAAACAACAGAATCCAGGGATGGCGTCCAGTTAACTGGCCCAATGGAAAACTCTTTCAAAACCAGCAGGTACATTTCTGTTCTTTCTTCTCCAGAAGCAACATTTTTTTTCCCAAGTAAAGCAAATAAAAATGTGCTTATCAACAGCTTTTGTTTTCGAACTGCTCTCAGTGGCTTTTGTGTACACTCGGGTGTTTTCCCCAGGGTCAGGGCTAGTGAAGCGGTTCCCACACATCTTGGCTTTCTTTGGAGCTCAGCCCAGTACACCTGACTCCTCCTTCGGCTTCCATGGAATCCCATCTTTGCTTCTCTCCTTCCCACGAACCTGAAAGTCGAAGCCGGGGCAAGATCACTCAGAATTGTGACGCTTTTGTCCAAACTTGCAAAGTAAGCCATAGAGAGAGGCAGAGATAAGTTAGAAAGACTAAACCGGAACCACGGTCCAGTTGGCCTCAGAGGAACAAATGGATAGTGGGAGGCAACCAGGCTGCTGCATACGCTGGAGTCGCTGTGCAGGATTTGGACCTTGGGGCTGTGATTGGGGTGAGCCCAGAGCAGAGCGTCTGGCAAGAATCATTTGAGTTCCAACTGGCCACTTGCTAGCCTGGTCACACAACCTCTCACAGTCCCAGTGTCTGCACATATATGGTGAGACTAATGGTATGTACTTCCCCGAGCCTGCGTGAAATTCGAATATAGGAAGGTTTTAGATGAACAAATCCTCTATGAGAGCCAGGAGTGAAGGCACAGACTGGAATCCCAGTACTTGGCAGATTCAACGAGAGCTTTGATCATCTCTACGAGATACTGCACAGGAATAGATACCAGAGTCATCACGGGTAGAACTGGTCCAGTGTATTCCGCCCTGGCCTTTGGAAGTCCAGGCCTGGGTCTCTCTCTCTCTCTCTCTCTCCTCACAGCTCAACACTGAGAACATGGTTAATAAGTAGTTGTGGAATGATTGAATGGATGCCTGTGTGTGCAAGCATGAGCCTTGTTTAAATCAAGAGCTTATAGAATTCCAATCAACTCTGTTTTCAACTATGCATACTCAGAAAAATGTTTAATAATCAGTGAAAGGGGGAAGAAATCAGCCACTCCTGGGTGGCGGGACCTCCCCTTTATTCATCATAAAGAGTTTTCCTGGTTTCTTGATTTCCTTTCCGTGGCTCTTTCACATGGATCTTTTTCCCTATGAGCATCCCAGTTCTCATTTTATTGCAAGCTTTATTGACCTCTGTTTTATTGACATCTGTTTCAAGCTAATCTTCATTTCCAAGATAAGGGTTGGTATTTTGCAGTCTGTGTTTGATGGCTCAATCTATCTTGTGCTCAGTGCTAGAAAGGAAGACAGATTTCAAGCACCAGCCTTCTGTGCCGGCTTTAAAGTTTTCCTCTCAGCTCTCATTTCTGGAAAAGCGCGATGATACGGTGTCACTTCCTCTTCCTTGGATAGAGAACTGAAGGATTCAGTTGTTTCCAAACAGTCACCGTATACATGGTTGTCAAAAAAAAAAACCCCACTGTTAGCTCCATTTGCATTCATATTGCAGGAGATAACTTTCCCGTCCTTCTATTGTTTCAAGGGATCGGTGCCATTTTCTTTGCCCCTCAAAATCTGCTAATTTAAGAACAAAAGAAGCCGTTGTGCCCATGTCTGCAGGTGAAGCGTAAACCCCCTTGTTGCTCTGCACATTTGTGAATCATCATATGGTCTAGTCAGCTCTATTTCTGCTGATAGCAAATGCAACAAAAAGATGAGATTTGTCTCTCCCCTCATAGTTAACTTTTGCCAACAAAATACTAAATGTTGATGCAAATGAAAAATAGATACAGGGGAGAGGGAAAGCTCTCTTGCAATGCCTTCTTCAGGTACATCCACGTCAGCATGTGGGAACAAGAGTGTACTTCAGTCTATTCCTGCTGCCTTCCCTGTTCAGCATGCTAGCAACCAAATTTGCCCTGGAATATATGAGGGCATTTAATTTTTGAACATAAGTAATAAAATTTATTTTGAGAAACAAGTCGTGTTAAAAAATGTATCTGTATTTCCATTTGGGCTTTTTCCCCCTAATATTTTCTGAGTTCTAACCATGTGGCATGTGTAACTTGGTATTTCTTTTTCTTACCCGCGTATCCAGCAATTTCTTAAATGTCATTATAGATCCTTTCCCCAAAATAATCCTAAATTTCCCCTCCAGGATTTTGACGATTTCTTTTTTAAATTCCCCGTATATTTACTACTTGGTTTTCTTCACAATCTATTTGTTGGTTTTGTCTGTTTGTTTGTTTTTGGTATAAGGTAGTCTAAATACTTTTTTCTAAATTTTTTAATGTCATTGTAGATCCCTTTCCAGAAATAATCCTAAATTTCCCCTCCAGAATTTTGAGAATATTTCTTAATCTCCAGTTTGTTTAATATTTGCTTTTCTTCATCATCTATTTGGTAATCGAAATATTTTTTTTTCAAAATTACTAACAAATTATCCCCAAAGACGATTAAAATGTTAAAAGATGGTGCAAACTTCCATTTCTAGTAAGACAGAAGACGAAGCATCTTTAGAAGTCCCTGACACAGAAAGAGTTTTAAATACTGGTGGAAACGTAGATTGGTCAAAGAGCCAAAGGGCGCCCACAGTCACCATGCCCGCTTCTGCTATGGAACTTTTGCCAATCGATGGAGCCTGCCAGGGGTGGACAGGCTCTCAGCAGACGCTATAACAACACTGGAACCTCAGACCCACCAACGGAAAGAAAAAGAAACAGAAAAGGCAGAACTGGACCACAGAAAGCAGGCCGTTAAAAGCCCAACAGTAGGGACTGGGATGATAGAGGGGGGTATCAGTAGTAGAGTGTTTGCCTAGCCTGCCGGAGGCCCTGGGCTCAATCCCCATCACTGGGTGGGGAGGGGGACAAAGGTCCAACAGTAGTAGCAGCAGTTTCAACGTTAAATAGACTGATTGCTCCACTGAAAACACGAAAATTGCCATACTCGATTTTTTTTTTTTTTTTTGCGGTACCGGGGATTGAACCCAGGGGCGTTCTACCTCTGCGCTACGCCCCCAGCCCTATTTTTTATACTTTATTTTGAAACCGGGTCTCACGAAGTTGCGGAGGGCCTCACTAGGTAGGTAGAGAGAGAGAGAGAGAGAGAGAGAGAGAGAGAGAGAGACAGGGAGAGAGAGCCAGAGAGCTGAGGCTGGCCGCGAACCCGGATCCTCCGGTCTCCACCTCCCAAAGTACTGGAATTACAAGTGTGCGCCACCACGCCCGGCCACTCGATTTTTTTTAAATGTATTTGCTGTCGTGCTGGGCATATCGCATTTACCCAGCAGAGGCAGCCTCTACTCAGCCTTGGGAGGCTCGGAGGCTGACTTAGACATACGGCTATTTATAAGTTAGTTATTCCTCCAGTCCTTCCACAGCCAGCATCCTTCTAGGTCACAGTTGCCCTCCCCTTGATGTAGAACACTCACCCCAGGCACCCATCGTCCCTTTAGCTTCCTGACACTCCGCTCACACCTTTATAAGGGCTGTCTTTATTAAAGCCTCCTTGGATTATCCTACTTTTGTTTGTGTGTGGCACTAGGGATTGAACCCAGGGGCATTCTACCTCTAAGCTACACCCCCCAGCCCTATTTTATATTTTTATTTTGAAACAGAGCCTCACTAAGTTGCGGAGGGTCTTGCTGAATTGCTGAGGCTGGCTGTGAACCTGCGATCCTCTCACCTCAGCCTTCCAAGTTCTGGGATTACAAATGTGCACCACCATACCCAGATATTTTTTTTTTTTTTTGCAGTACTGGGGATTGAACCCAGACGCATTCTACCTCTGAGCTACACCCCCAGCCCTATTTTTTTTATTCTTTATTTTGAAACAGGGTCTTACTAAATTGCGGAGGGGCTCACTAAGTAGCTGAGGCTGGCCGTGAACCTGCAATCCTCCTGTCTCTTCCTCCCAAGTACTGGATTACAAGCGTGCGCCACCACGCCCAGCTCCCAGATATCTTTTTAATTTTTATTTCTAATTTAAGTGCAATGCTAAGCATCCAACTTAAGATAATAGAAAAAGACCAAAAACGTTAACTCAAGGAATGCAGAAAGAAGGCTTTTTAACATAGAAAAAAATTAATGAAATAGAAAACAAACATAGGAGACCAAATCAACAAAGCCATAATTTGGTTCTCTGAAGAAATTAATAAAGTCTGTAAACTTCTAGAAAGACCAGTTAAGGAAAAAAAAGCTGAAAATATTATATAATTTCAAGAAGAAAAGAGGAGCCCAGTGTGGCAGCGCATACCTGTAATAATCCCAGTACTTGGGAGGCTGAGACAGGAGGATCACAGGTTCAAGGCCAGACTCAGCAACTTTCCAAGACCCTATGTCAAAATAAAAAATAAAATAGGGCTGGGGGTAGACTGCCTCTGGATTGCCTTTGGTACTTCAATACAAAAAAAAAAGAAAGAAAAAACATTTTTATAGATCTTATATGCATTAAAATCATGAAGAGGCTACTATAAACAACTTTATGACAAACATGAACTCTTAAGTGAAATGAACAAATTCCAAGAAAAAATACAACTTAGCAAAATTGAAGCACATTGAAATAAAAGTTAAGCTGGGCATGGTGACACACTCTTATAATCCCAATACTTGGGAGTCTGAGACAGGAGGATCGCAGGTTCAAAGCCAGCCTCGGCAATTTAGCGAGGCTCTCAGCAAGCTAGTGAGGCCCTGTTTCCAAATAAGAAATAAAATCAGTTTTAGTATATGTGCTGCCAAAGCCCTGAAATTTTGAAGGTTAATCCAAACTGGCATGTTTTATAATATTCAAGAAAAGAAAAAACTACTTTTAATACCAGCCTTTTAAAGTTCATGAAGATTTTGGTAAGGAATAATAGTATATATTAAAAGCATTGATGAAACTTTGAAAGTTCCTTTCTATAAAATATAAATGCTCAGTATCTAAATCCAAGTTAGGTATGGTAGATCAGTGTTAACATTGTATGTCTTGTGTTTTATATTTATGTTATAATGTCCAAAGTGCAAATATAACATTTAATATTTGTCAACCTGTTTTACAAAAGTAAATCCTAAGTTACTAAGCTTTGTTCATATGTTCTCATACTTTTTCACATCACTAAATTACTTGTGTATTAAAAATTCCCTTAAAATTCCAACCAAAAAAAAAAAAAGAAATAAAATCAGTCTTGGAGTGTAGCTTGAAGATAGAATGCCTCTGGGTTCAATCCCTAGTACCAAAATAAATAAATTAAAAATTAAAAAATAAATAAAAATTAAGATTTAAAAATAAATTAAGATTAAAATTTTAAAAATAAATAAAATTAAGATTTATTTTATTAAAAAATAAAATAAAAATTAAGATTATTAATGAAATTGATTCTGTAACCTAAAAGAAAACTCAAGGCCAGAAAGATTCACAGGGCAAATTCTAACTAAGCACTTAAATGGAAGAAATAAAGTCAATGTTCCATAAACTTGTCCAGATGGTCATAAAGAGAGGGAAACAATCTACAATTGCCACGATAAAGCCTTTGTATCCTTGATACCAAAAGCCCAGAGCACCGGGTAAGAACGGAAACAGCTCAGCCAACTCGCTCAAGTACACACATACGGAAGTTCAAAGGTCAGCATCAACAAGCCAAATCCAACAGTATTTAAAAAGCACCACAGCGCTCTTCTCCTGCCTTATGATTGATCAAATATTTTGTAGCATCCCAGCCGGGCGTGGTGGTGCACGCTTGTAATCCTGGTACTTGGGAGGCTGAGACCAGAGGATCTGGGTTCGCGGCCATCCTTAGCTACTTAGTGAGGCCCCCCTGCAACTTAGTGAGACCTGGTTTCAAAATAAAGGACAAAAAATAGGGCCGGGGGTGTAGCTCGGAGGTAGAACGCCCCTGGGTTCAACCCCCGGTACCGCAAAAAAAAAAAAAAAAATTGTAGCATCCCATTTTCTTTCCTCTATTGGTTTTGTAGCCTCACCTTCAGTGGCTGCTCTAGGGATTACGATACGCACCCATCATTTATCCCAGTTTACGTAGAATTAATATTGAATGGCTTCACACTTCACAGATATAAAAGAACCTCGCAAGAATGTAACCTCATTCCCCCCACTCCCTTGCTTATGCCACAGTGTATTTTACTTCTGTGTACATTACAAGCTCCATCTTTTAGGGTTGTTAGGTTTTGCTTTAAGCAGTCTTTTAAAGAAATTAAGAGAAGAAAAAAGAAGCTCCTCTTCGATGTTTACCTACATATTTACCGTTTCTAGTGCTCTTTTTTCTTTCCCATAGATCCAGATTATCATCTGGTATCATTTTCCTTCAGTGCAAAGAATTTCCTTTACCATTTCTTGTCATATGGATTTGTTGGTAATGAATTTGCTCAGCTTTGATTTACTTGAAAATGTCTTTGTTTCAACCCATTTTTTTTGTGTGTGTGTGTGTGTGTAGTACTGGGAATTGAACCCAGGAGCATTCTACCTCCGAGCTACACTCCCCACCCTATTTTTTGTTCTTTATTTTGAAACAGGGTCTCACTAAGTTGCAGAGGGCCTCACTAAGTAGCTGAGGCTGGCTGTGAACCTGGATCCTCCGTTCTCAGCCTCCCAAGTACTGGGATTACAAGCATGTGCCACCACATCCGGCTTCAACCCATTTTTGAATGGTATTTTCACTGGATGTAAATTTTTGTATTTTTTTCTTAATTTCAACAGTTCAAAGATACTGCATTTTCATCTGACTGCCGTTGTTTTTGATGGGAAATGTTTACATTTCCCATGTAAATGTTATTTACATCAGAGCCAACTGGTAGATTATAACATTTCCTTTCTTATGCAAGCTAGCAAGTTTTCTGTCTACAAAATGAATAAACATACAAAAAGTACATTTCCATATTCCAGGAACTCACAGAATTTCCAATATCGTTTTAGTACCTCACTACTAAATATGAAAGGATGGCTAAGAATCACCAGATAGTCAAGGAAATTACCCAACATTAAAGTAGAAACAAACTCTAATAGAGGGGAAACTTGGAAGGGACAAGAACGATTCAGGCAGCAAAAGAAAACTTCAAAAAAAGTACAGTTGCCATCCAGGGAAGAAAAACTACTTCATCTTCATAGAAACAGGAACAGGCTGCTGCATTTTTTAAAATGAACATTGGAAGAACCAGAAAACTGCCTTAAAATTTTTAACTATGAGACAGAAATTAAAAATTCAAGCCAGGCGTGGTAGCTCATGCCTGTAGCCCCAGCTACTTGGGAGGCTGAGGCAGGAGGATTACTGGAGCCCAGGGGTTTGAGACCAGCCTGGGCAATATAGTAAACATATTTTTAAAAAATTCAGAGCCAGAGCCGGGCGTGGTGGCGCACGCTTATAATCCCAGTACTTTGGGAGGCAGAGACCGGAGGATCCGGGTTCGTAGCCAGCCTCAGCTCTCTCGCTCTCTCTCTCTCTCTCTTTCTCTCCCTGTCTCTCTTTCTCTCTCTCTCTACTTAGGCCCTCCGCAACTTCGTGAGACCTGGTTTCAAAATAAAGT
>PVJS01063893.1:0-10376 GCA_004027185.1 Glis glis | reverse complement strand
TTGAATACAAACTGAAGTTATATATTCAAGTATTTATCCATGAAAAATTAAACTGGGTAGAAATCAAGACAGAGCACCACTAACAAAGGCTAATATTAAGTTCTTAAAATGGCTAAATGGAGTTTATTCTTTTTTTGTGTGTCTGATACTGTGGATTGAACCCAGGAGCATTCTACTTCTGAGATACAACCCCTGGCTTTATTTTATTTCCTATTTTCAAACAGGGTCTCTCTAAGTTGCCTAAGCTGGTCTCCAACCTGTAACTCTCATGTCTCAGCCTCCCAAGTATGGCGTTTATTCTTGAAGTTACTTTCTTATTGAAAATTCACTTATGTGGATGGAATTTTGAAGCAAATTAAAAGATTTATAAATGTGAAGTCAAAATATCCATATACCAAAGCAGTTAGGTCTAAACATCTACTGGATTAAAATAAAGTAAGATAAAACCTTTTATGTCTCCTCCAACTATGTGTTTTCATAATACCCTTTACTGTCCTATGACAGAATTTGTCATATAATACTGCAATTGCAGTTGATCTGTATATCACACCTAAATGTAAGCTTTTTTTGTGGTACTGGGGATTGAGCTCAGGGGAATTCACACATGTAAGGCAAATGCTCTGTCAGTGAGCTACAACCCCAGACCTCTTTATTTATTTTGAAGCAGGGTCTAGCTAAGTTGCAGTGCACTGGCCTTAAACCTGTGATCCTCCTGTCTCAGCCTCCCAAGTTCTGGGATTACAAGTGTGTGCCACCACACCAGACTAAAATGCCAGATTTTTTAGAAGGAGAAACAATGAAACCTTTTACCCACAAGCAAAGTACCTAGCACATAACCATAGCTCTGTAAATATTTTCTAAATGAATGACAGAATGGATGAATTTAAGGAAAATTAAGAAAATGTTTGTATAAAAAGAGCTCAAGTGTAATATTTACAAGTGCATTGAAGTAGAAAGAGAGTTAGAGGGAGGGAGTGTATTGGGGAATGTGATTGGAAAGGGGTTTGGGAACAGAGTGTCATGGGGCTTGAATATCATTTTGAGTTTGGAGCTAATTTTATATGCATTGAGGAACCCTTGAATATTTTTATTTCTTAAGAAGGGAGAAGCCAATATGGTGGCACACTTCTATAATCCCAGCTACTCAGGAGGCTGAGGAAATATGATAAAAAGTTCAAGCCAGTCTGGGCAATTTAGTGAGACCTTGTCTCAAAATAAAAAGGGGTGGGGATGTAGCCCATTAATAGAGCATTTGCCTAGAATATGTGAGGCCCTCAGTTCAATTCCCAGTACTATAAAAAGAAAAATAACAGAAACATGTTCAAATGCATTATAACAGGATTGACAAACCATGGACTGTGGGTTAAATCCAGCCCACCAACAATTGGAAATAATTTTTCAACAACACAGCAGCATTCATATATCTATGAATTGTCTATTACTATTCTGACACTTAAGCAGTAGAAGAAAAGTAGTTACAATGGAGACTGCAATCTACAAAGTCTAAAATTTTCTGAAAATGTTTACTATCTAGCCCTTTTCAGAGAAAGTTGGTCAACTCCTGAACTATAAATCAGCCCTACCAAAACAAATACCTGAAAGGAAAATATGGACACATATTCTGAAGTACTCTTCCTGTGATTTATTCAATGTTAAAATGACATTTGACTCATCTTTTAATATTATGAATTTGTAGGAAGGTAGGGTATCATAATCTGGGATTTTCAGTGAGATCTACATGGGCACTGGTGTTCAATAGTCGATGGTTTTCTCTATGTTTTATACTTTATTAAGTTTGGTTCTATATATTTTTTGTTATGATTGTGGTTATGATTTTTTACTTTTTAAAAATTGCTTTTTCATTTGTTTCTGGTGAATAAACCCAGCAAGTTAATAGTCTTTTTACATTGATCTTGTTTCTGGCTCAAACTTTGAACTCTCTTATTAAATATAATAAATATTAGTTAACTATCTTGAACTTTCTAGGTAAAAGATATTGTCCACAAATAGTGACAGTTTGTTCCTTTCCTTTCCTATGTTTATATCTGCTTTTTCTTTTTTTTTTTTTACAGAATACCCTTAGAAGTTGGACATGGTGTACATGCCTGTACTCCCAATACTTAGGAGGCTGAGACAGGAGGATTGCAGGTTGGAGGCCCATGCATGGTAATGTAGCAAGACCCTGTTTCAAAATAAAAAGGACTGAGGGTATAGCACAGGGATAGAATGCCCCTGGGTTAAATCCCTAGTACCAAAACAGGGGGGGGGGCTGGGATGAGGGCTAGGTGTGTAGCTCAGTGTAGAGTGACCCCTGGATTCAGTCCCCAGCACAATGAAAGTAAAAAAGGATTATCCTTAAATAGATAGACCAGAGGAAAAGAGCAATTGGTAGAAATAGACAATTTCACCACAAGAAGCTGTAAAAGAACCAAACCTTAGTAACATTTATTTTAAAAAAAAATTATTAATGAAAAAGAAACTAATGAAATTTTAACCAGAACCTTTAAGTTTAGGAGTTTAGGTATGATTTTTTTTCATTCATTTTAAGTATATTCTTGTTTCTATCAGAATTTTCTCTCTCTCTCTCTCTTTTATTATAACACTCTTTTCCTTTAAACTTTTTTTTTTTTTTTGGTACTGGGGATTGAACCGAGGGGCTTTCATTCTATCTCTGAGCTACACCTTCAGCCATTTTTACTTTTTATTTTGAAACAGGGTCTCGTTAAATTGCTGAGACTGTCCTCAGACCTGTGAACCTCCTACCTCAGCCTCCAAAGTACTGGTGCACAACTGTGCACCACCGTGCCCAGTTAGGATTTACTCTTTAACTCAAATTATTTAGAAGTGTGCATGTGTATGTATATGTGTATGTAATTTATGCATGTATAACTTAATTTTATTTCTTTTTTACTACTGATTCCTAATTTTACTTCCTTATGACCATCCATTTTATCATGTTTAACAGCAAATTTCTTTTAAAATGTGTATAGATATGGAACATTAAATATAATGTATTATTTTTGGAACTCAGTATTTTCTTCCTTTAGTTCAGAGAAATTCTTAGCCACTATTTCTTCAAATGATACAGCATTTCCATTCTTATAATTCTTCCTATTAGATCTACTTTTGTATAAACATTAGAACTTCTTGAGCTGAAATTAATGTTTCATTATTTTCATTACATATTTCCAATCTTTTCATTCTTTTTTGTCACATTGCAGGAGAATTCCTCAGTATGATATTATAGCTAATTTTGCTTACTTTTCATTTGCTTTTCAGATATTTTTCTTCCTTATTCAGCCCATCCATTGGGGCTTTTTATTTCTAATTTTTTTATTTTCACATGTGCTTTTGTTTTAAAGAGTCTCCCTTTATTTTGACTGGGTAATTAACTTCCCTTATTTTGAGGTCCTTCTTTAAATTTTCTCAGGTTCATTTGCCATTGACTGTAGTGACTATTTCATGGGGTCAGTTTTTCTCAGAAGTTCGTTGTTAGGTTTGGAATTTCTTTTCTGTGACATAACTCTCCAATAAATATTATAGGCTATGTTTGTTTCCTGTAGCAGTTGTATTGCAAATGTCTATTTAGCATCCTCTATGCTTCCTTCTGGTTAGGATGGCTCAAAGTTTCTCTCCACAGAGATTACTTTTTGTTTGCCTGTGTGGCATTTTTATTATTTTTATGATATCTATTTCTTTAGTTTTGATGTGGTTGAGAAATGAGAGATTTCAGCATGTCCTACTCTGCCATCTTGAAATTGGGAGTCTCTAATTCTCCCTTCACTTTTTGGCAGAATCTCACATTCAACTTAAGAAGATATTTTGTTTGTCTGTACAGATAATATTAACTACTAACTTAGAAGGGTAAACAAGAAATTAAACTCTGTTTTTTCTAAAATTGAATATAACCTAATTTTAATCATCCATTTATTTTATTTCCTTTTCTTTCTTTCTTTCTTTCTGTTGTTTTTTATTTTTTTGTACTGGGGATTGAACCCAGGGGCATTCTTCCTCCAAGATACATCCCCCAAGCCCTTTTTGTTTTATTTTGAAATGGTATCACTAAGTTGCTGAGGGTCTCGCTGAGTTGCTGAAGCTGTCCTCAAATCTGAGATCCTCCTGTCTCAGCCTTCCAAATACTGAGATTACAGTACACCCCCATTTCTATGGATGGTCATAATGTAATCTCCATCAATTTTTAATGATCTCTTCTTTTTTAGCTATGTATAAGTTCTATGAAGATCATATTCGGAAAAAGATATATAGGTGAAGTATTTGATATAATCTATGTTGGCATTTGTTGAGATTTCCAGAATCACTGTTAGGCTTCACTGTCACAACTTCAATCTCTATAGCTCCTCACCACAAGACTTCCTCAGGTCTATTATTTCTCTGTATCATATTAATGCTCCTCTCAGGGGTTGTCACACCTTGACACAAGGTTCTCTAAGACCATCATAGACTAGCCTCCCAAAACCAGAGATCACTCAGTGGTGGCCAGTCAGTCACATCTAATCCCTTGACGGACTTGTTTGGCTTATAACGTGTTTTAAAAATTGAGAGAGTTGACATAAGAAATCACATTTCAGGTTACTTTAATAAAATTGCAAGACCAGGCAACACCGAGTCTGCGTTTTTGTCCGACAACAGTTGACTGAAGCTGAGTAGCTACCTCTTCCTTTATATGGAGAATATATTTTATATTTAATATAGTCCTACCACAATAATGTCCTGGAAAACTCACCTCACACTTTTATATTACCCACAAGTTCCTTTATTCATTTTGTTTTGAGAACAATGGTTTAGATTTACAGTGTGGATGTGCATTATTGCTTTTATATGATGTTAATTATATGAAACCTTGGAGTCTTGTTGCTTCTTCAAAATTTAACTGAGGATTCTTACATATATAACTTATGCTTTTGTTCTCCAAAAAACTACATGAATTTTTGATCATTGACCTATCATCCTGATCTGAAATCAGCTGGGAATGAACAGGGAACAAAGCTCCATCAAGAGGGACTACACTGCATCATTCCCTCTAACCTTTATTTCATTCTTCAAACCCCAGGAATCTTTTCTTATTTCTGGTCTGGAGATAAAAAGAACAGTACATCTGCAAATTTAATCTTTTGTCACTTGAGTTATATTAGAGTCTAGTGGAGTAGGATTTTAAAACTCAAAGATTAGAGTATTGCCTCTTTTTTCTATCTTTCTTTTTTCCTTTTTGCTTTTTTATTCCCTTCCCCAAGGAAACGAAGGTAAAATATCCACTTGAGAAACAGCAGAATTAGAGAAGTAAACAATTATATAACATTTGTCCTTCAAGAATTCTAACTTGTCACAATTATACAAAATGGAATGAACAGGCCTTCAACAAAATGATCATTTATTACTGCAAAAACTTTCCCTGCAACATCTGAGTAAGAATGCAAAAATGGCACACAGATGTAATCAAATATAAATTGAATTCAACCACGAACACTGCACTATAGCACAGCAATAAATCAAATTACAATGGGCTGAAAGTGCACAAATGCAACTTGATATTGAAGCCTTTTGATTGTATGTAATAAGGACTACTGGAGGACTACTTGGATCTTAAGAGGCAGAAATAAATAAATAAATAAATAAATAAATAAATAATGTATTTCATGTTAGAAAATTGGCCTAAATAGATACTGAACTTGGATTTCAGTCCATCTTTTATACTTAGAAAAACTCCTGAGCAATTGATTAAAAAATCAATGTACAAACACCGAAGGATTTCAGGTTGGTTAAGTGGTGGATGAAATGGATTTTTTTTCAAAGTCAAACCATGTTAAAAAGAGCTGTTATTTTTGACCTTTTATATAGGAAAATGATGTTGCAAGTTTATTTCTGAAGTGCTTTCAAAATACAGGCATGTGATTATGGTAGCAACAAAAGTAGTAGCTATGTTGAACATCAAAAGATGATTTCTGTTATTGCTACTTTAAAAGGATGCAGATATGAATTTTTGACCAAAGTGGGGGAAAAGAAGCTTCAAGACCCTTATTTTATGTCAGATGAATCAATGATGTTTAATCTTTAACAATGCTTCTATCTAGTGTCATAGAAATGTAGTAAGAATAGACATTAAAAAGGATTTTTCCAGCAAAAAAAGATAGGTTTACATGAAGTTCAAAAACTGGACTGCAGATTCACTTTATTGCATCAAATTTCCATTTTAAAAGTAGGGAAAAGGATATAGAAGAAACATTTTTGTCTTATTTTCATTTGTATTTCATCACAACTCAAAAAGTGACAAGGCATGGGACATAGCAATGGTGCATGGAAACACAACAAATTGTAGTGTCTCTTAAGGCAAATATTAAGAGTAATGGTTACGAATTATTGCTCTATATTCCTGTGCTCTTTTTGTTCATATTACCTGACCCTTCATTTCTCCATAGGGGAACAAAATCTGTGTGAAAGGTTGATGAACAAGGTCAATCTTAATAAAATGTGTGAGGTAGGGAGTTTTCTTGACACTCCCGGAAGTGTTTTCTCTCTCTTCTCACTTTTTCTGCCCAAGTTCACAAGGTAATCCAATCTAGTTTCTTTGGGAGAAAAGCATATGATAAAACGGAGTGAAAAATCAGTGACTCTCTTTTGCCTGTCTAGGGATATTGATATTTGGAAAGAGAACCTTAAGATGTAATCTGACTTGGAGAGAGACATTCATGGGCTACAGCATAGGAAAGTATGTGCCTGTTGATGGACAAGGGTTTTGACAATTACCTGTTCTTTCATTTCTGCCATACCTCAAAATACGCACTCACCATTCTCAGATATAGTCTAAAGGAAACCTAAAAGGTATAATTCAAGACATAATTCAAGACATAATTATAAATTCAAGACATAATTATAAAACAACCTAAATGTTTTAATAGATGATATAAATAATATGCAGTCATGTAAAATCTATACTTTTGAAATTTTGCAGAACATGGAAAGTGTTCATAATATTATATATGAAGCTGTAGGGTACAAAAAATATTCAGTAAAATTCTAACTTTGCAAAAAGATAAGTAGAATTAAAAATAAATGTGCATATGCAAATATAAAAGCTGGACTGAAATATAACAATATAGTAGTACTTTCAATAGTGCAGTTCTGATTGCTCCAGAAAATGAGAGTGGAAAGCTAAAAGAAAGATACTATGCTTCAATTGTTTAAAGACCAAAGAAAGCCGGGCGTGGTGGCGCAAGCTTGTAATCCCAGTACTTTGGGAGGCGGAGACCGGAGGATCCGGGTTTGCGGCCAGCCTCAGCTCTTTCTCTCTCTTTCTCTCCCTGTCTTTCTCTCTCTCTGTCTGTATCTCTCCTTAGTGAGGCCCTCCGCAACTTTGTGAGACCCAGTTTCAAAATAAAGTATAAAAAATGAGGCCGGGGGGGGGTAGCGCAGAGGTAGAACGCCCCTGCGTTCAATCCCCGGTACCGCAAAAAAAATAAAAAGACCAAAGAAATTCATAGAGGTGACGATAATGGTGCTTCCTTTATTATATAAATTTATTAATGGTATCATAGCTTGTATAATTTTTCTACATATAGGCTGTTATTTTTGTCATTTTCATCAATAATAGTTGAGTCAAAAAGTTACTGGCCTAATATTTATAGTTTAATATTTATTTTCCTTTAAAATATTTCACATCATATTATTCTCATTTAGAAAGTAATATGTGTTTATTTTAGAAATTTTGGGAAGAGCAGAAAAGTACACAAAACATTACCTATTATTCCTCCACCTGAGGCTGATGTTATTAGCATTCAGTGCATTCGTATCTAGTCCTAATTCTATCCATGTGTCAGTAATTTATATGTCATGTATATACATTCGTATGTATTTATGTATATTTGTATACTACAAAATTAGCATCATCTAAATGCATAGTTTTGTATGCTGCTCGTTCTCCTGTTTTTGGTTATCCTTTTTTAACTACTTTTATTGGTACATTATACTCTCACATCATAATGTAGTTCAGAGTGATAGTTTCATACAGGTGACCCGGTCATGGGCAGATGATTCATGTACTGCTGCATCAGGCAGGCTGTTGGCATAGCAATGAAAATAAGATAAATGGAGACACTGTGACCTAAATGGTTACAGACACTGGGACTTAAAGGGAGATTGAGAAAACACCATGTATCCCCTCACCCAGTTACTGATAAAGACACACCCTGTTGTGAGGGGTCCAGCCCAGCTTTCATGAGATAATGGAATAGGATTTAGATATAAACCCTGAAGATCCAGGGGGCTTCAGTGTCTCTCTTTCGAGCACTCCACCACCTTCCTCTTCAGTGTGGTGTGGTTTCTTTTGCTGTGCAATAAACTCCTTAGCTTTGCAACTGAGATTTCTAGCTCTTTATTTCTACACTGAGTTTAGAAAAAGAACCCACGGGTGGTCTTTGCACTGTAACACAGGCACACAGCACTTGGTGAGCTTTCCCCCCTGTCTTCCTCCCTTCCCCATACAAGATATTGAGATTGGCATTGGTATTCTCACATATGTACATAATGTCAGTGGAAGTGTTTCCTTCATTAATTCTCCCTCTCCCCCATCCCACCCTCCCCTAGATCACCTCCGTCACTCCACTGGAGTTTTTCCTCCATTATCTAAAGTATACCACTCTTTCTTAATATGTGTTTTATGTCTTTTATGTCATGCATTTCAATGTACTAAAATATGCTTAATGGCTACCTACTTTTCCAAAATATGGCTGCATCAAATGGTTCTTATGTTAACTAATTAGGTTTTCCTAGGCTTTTCAGTATTTGTCAAGATTCTTTAAAGAATATCATTGGAGCCGGATGTGGTGGCACACACCTGTAATCCCAGTACTTGGAAGGCTGAGACAAGAGGATCACAGGTTCACGGCCAGCCTCAGCAACTTAGTAAGACCCTCTGCAACCTAGAGAGACCCTGTTTCAAAATAGAATATAAAATATGGCTGGGGGTGTGGCTCGGAGGTAGAACACCCCTGGATTCAATACCCAGTACAACACACACACACACACACACACACACACACACACACACTATCATTAGATAAAAATGTTTGCCTCCTGATTATCTCCTTAGGCTTAATATCTATAATTGAAATTGCCAGGACAATGAGTATAGTTATTTATAAAGTTTGCGATACATTTTTGTGAAATTATACTCCAATAGCATTGTAGTCACTATATTCTTTTGAACTGTATAGGAAATGCCTACTTCATCAAATCCTCACCAAGATTAACCATTATTCATATGTATATATTATTTTTGTGGTACTGGGGACTGAACCCAGGGGCATTCTACCTCTGAGCTACACCCCTAGCCCTATTTTTTTATTTTGAAGCAGGGTCTCACTAAATTGCGGAGGCCCTCACTAAGTAGTTGAGGCTGGCTGCAAACCCAGATCCTCTGGTCTCAGCCTCCCAAGTACTGGGATTACAAGTGTCTGCCCCCACGCCTGGCTCATTATTGATAATTTCATCATGTGAATTTAACTAGAAAATATGGCATCTAGTTACAACTTTATTTTGCATGTCTTTGAAAATTTTGTGGTATTTGCTTTCCTTCTTTTGTAAATTTCCTGTTTATTTACTAAGAAAATCTTTCCATAGTCTTCCTTTCTCCCTCCTATTCCTCATATAATAGAAAGAAATAATAGTACCTATTTCATGTTTTTGTAAGGATTACATAAATAATTACTTGTAAAGCTCTTGAAGAAGAGGGCATCACATAGTTTATTGAATGTTACCTATTTTTTATCATGAATGTTATTATGTCATTTGTCTTTTTCTTTACTTGTAAGGAGTTATTATGTATTAGGAATACTCGGAATTTATCTGCTGTATTTGATGTAAGGATTTTTTTTTTTTGTGGTACCAGGGATTGAACCCAGGGGCATTCTACCTCCGAGCTACACCCCTGACCCTATTTTTTATCTTTTATTTTGAAACCAGGTCTCACGAAGTTGCGGAGGCCTCACTAAGTAGCTGAGGCTGGCAAACCAGGATCCTCTGGTCTCCGCCTCCCAAGTACTGGGATTACAAGTGTGCGCCACCACGCCCGGCTATGTAAGGATTTTTAAAGTTTGTTCATTCCCCCTTCATTTTATTAAATATGTCAAAATTTAAAATTTCTTTATTTTCAGGCCAGGCATTTTGGTGCACGCTTGTAATCCCAGTACTTGGGAGGCTGAGACAGGAGGATTGCAGGTTCGCGGCCAGCCTCAGCTACTTAGTGAGGCCTTCCGCAACTAAGTGAGACCCTGTTTCAAAATAAAGTATAAAAAATAGGGCCAGGGGTGTAGCTCGGAGGTAGAATGTCCCTGGGTTCAATCCCCAGTACAACAAAAAAAAAA
>PVJS01063892.1:0-10376 GCA_004027185.1 Glis glis | reverse complement strand
GAGGGCCTTACTAAGGAGAGAGAGAGAGAGAGAGAGAGAGAGAGAGAGAGAGACAGGGAGAGAGAGAGAGAGAGAGAGAAAGAGCTGAGGCTGGCCGCGAACCAGGATCCTCCAGTCTCCGCCTCCAAAAGTACTGCGATTACAAGCATGCGCCACCACGCCTGGCTCCGACCTCTCTTTCTATGTTTGGAAAATTTTCTAATATTACTTCTCTGAATAGATTATTGATTCCTTTAGTTTCAGCTTCTAATCCCTCTTCTATGCCTA
The DNA here is from genome assembly GCA_004027185.1 of Glis glis. NCBI lineage: Eukaryota > Metazoa > Chordata > Mammalia > Rodentia > Gliridae > Glis > Glis glis. The sequence continues at coordinate 10,109 of PVJS01063892.1, read as the reverse complement.
TTATTCTTATGTTTGCTCTTTTAAGACTGGCTGAGATGTCTTCAATGTCCAATTCATGCTGTTGAATTGTTTTTTCTAATTTATATACTATGCATTGGAGAGGTCATCTTCTAAAAGTGAGATTCTGTTTTCCATGTGGTCTAGTCTATTGTTGTTGGTCTGTATTGATGCCTTCATTTCAATTATTGCATCCTTCACTTCCTTCAGAGCTTCTTTTTGATTCCTGTTCAGGGTGTCGGATTCTTTGCTTATTTGATCCTTCATTGCTTTCAGGCTCTTTCTGAATTCTTTTTGGAATTCCTGTATCTTTTTCTCTATTGAAGTTCTGAATTGTCCTTCTGGCAATCTTTGCACTTCTGAGTTGGCGGGTTCTGTTGTTGTGGGATTGTGGGAGCTCATTGTTTCTTTGCTATTCTTCCTTTTCATGGTTTCAGGTTTCTTATGTTTATACCTTTGTTGCTTTTGGTAGTTCTCTCTCTCTCACTCTGTAGGTATCCTATATCTAATCCCTCTCCCTTTATGGTTTCTTATCCTTGAGGTAGATAGTTGCTACTAGGTGAGCCTTAAAGGTGAATAGCCTTTCCTGAATGGTTATTCTCACTTGCTCGGTATAATGTCCATTTGCAGGCCCTATTCTTGGTCTCCTTCAGTGATTGGGACCCTTGCCTGGTGCCTCTCACTACCTGTGCAAGCGACCAGTGACACTATTGCCCTTCTCACTGCAAGTGTGGGTCTCCACGGTCTCCACTTGGGCTGTCCCTATGTCTCTCTCTCTATCTATACCTATGGTAGGTGTCACCAGTCGGGGGCCCCGGGCTTGTGTCTCTTTTTGCCTACAGAAGCCGCAGGTGTCACCTTGCCCCGATTCTGTGCAAACATGGAACTCCACGTTTTCCACAGAGAGGGCTGGTTTGGTCCAGTTTTCCCCAGGTACCATAGCTGTATGTCCTGTGGTGATCCCCAGGGACTCTACAAGGGTGCTGCGACCCATGGGATGCAAGTCTGTCCCGCCCAAATGTCGCCAGGGACTGTCTGCTTATTCACGTGTCTACCACATCCCACAGCAGACCCCACTCCCACCTTTGCCCCTTTGCCGGGACAATCTGCACCATCTCAGACCCCATGAATCCCTGTGGCTGCGCTGGGTGTTCTCCCCCTGGGGTGGCTTGGTGACTTCCGGTCTTGTTGAGCACTGCTCTTAATCTCTGGGGGGGGGCTTAGTCACTGCTGCAGGCTCTGGTCAGGCCTCCGGGCCCTGGGGACTCTGCCGAGTGTGGATCGCACTGCTGGTCGCACCCATCGCTGATGCTCTGCAGTGCTGGTTTTAGAAGAGCTCCCTGGCTTCCTTGTTGGCGGCCTGCAGAAGCCGCAGTGCTGGTTGCTGTCAGCGCGGTCTGACCAAGATGGCGCCGCTGCCGCTTCTGACGTCCCAGCAGTTCGGGTCTGTGTCACGCGTGGAGGAGTCGCTGCTCGCCTTCACTGCTGTTATTCTGTGGCTGTTGGGTTCACAGCAGGTCGCTGGCGTCTCCGTTGGTCTTGTGCAGGAGCCACAATGCTGGTAGCCGCCGGTAAAGTCCTGCCAAGATGGCGCCGCTGCAGCCGCTGTGGCCGCCGCTGTTTGGTGTGTTGAGTGTGGAGGAGCCACTGTTCGCTTTCGTCTCTGCTGATCTGCAGTTGAACTCACAGCAGGTGTCTGGCTTCTCTGCCGGCGGCGTGTGGAAGCTGCAATGCTGGTAGCAGCTGGCGCGGTCCAGCCAAGATGGCGCCGCCACCGTCCCTTAGGTAAGGCGCTTGGAGCTTTTTACTTCCCTCTGCCTTGTCTTCTGGCTTTGATTCCGTCACGTTTCAAACCCTTCATTGTTTACTTCAAGTATCTTTTGGTTTTTTTTGCAGTACCAGGGATTGAACCCAGGGGCGTTCTACCTCCGCGCTACACCCCCGGCCCTATTTTTTTATACTTTATTTTGAAACCGGGTCTCATGAAGTTGCGGAGGGCCGCACTAGGTAGAGAGGGAGAGAGAGAGCCGAGGCTGGCCGTGAACCCGGATCCTCCGGTCTCTGCCTCCCAAAGTACTGGGATTACAAGCGTGCGCCACCACACCCGGCTTACTTCAAGTTTTTTTTTTTCTTTTCTTCTTCTGTGGAGAAGTTGCTTTCACGGCGATTGAGATTCAAGTCTCAGAGAGATTGCAGCGTGGTATCTCCCTTGGTTGCCATCTTGGATCCTCCTCTACTAGGCATTTTCAATTTGGATTGTGCACCAGAATAACCTAGAGAAATTTTAAAACACCATTGCCCACTTACAGTCTTCAGATATTCTGATTTAACTCGCCTGGGTTGAATCCTGAGTACTGATCGTTCCTAAAAGGTTGTCACGCTAATGTGCAACTACATTTGAGAACCACTATGACAGAGCACCTCTATCGTCCCTCCAAATGCCAAATACTTTGTGATTTGAGTATACAAAAAATTGCTTTATTTGTCTTGTTACCTGAGTTTCTTGGGAAGGATATCCTGGTTCATCATAAATATCATGTTCTTTAGTAATCAAAGTAGGGGCTTTAGAACTGAAGTGTTCATGACTGTTTAGATCTGGAATGTCCCCTCAAAGTTCATGGGTTGAAATCTCAATGTAGCAACGTCCAGAAGTGGGGCTTCAGGGAAGTAATTATACCATGAGGACTATAACCGTATCAGTGGATTAATCCCTTTGATGGATCAACAATTTGAATTTATTACTGAGAGGAAGTGGAAACTGTAGGCAGTGGGACATAGTTGGAGGAAGTAGGTCACTGACGGCATGTCCTTGGGGACTATATATTGTCCCTGTCCCCTGCCCCTGCTTCCTAGCTGTCATAAGCTGAGCAGGTTTCCTCCTCCACGCCCTTCCACCCTGATGGTCTGCCTCACCTTAGTCCCAGAGCAATGGCATCAGCCTGCAATGGACTGAAACCTCTGAAATTGTGAGCCAAAATAAACTTTTTTTCCCCTCCAACTTTTCTTGTCAGGTATTTTGATTAGCTGACTAACACAGTGACCCTAGGGGCTATATCATATAGCTCATTATTGTTTTCCTGTTATCTGGTACAATGCCCAGCAGAGTTGTCACCAAATCTACATATGAAGGCACCCAGGAATGGTGGTTAACTGAGCTCTGGTGCACTGGTTATTAACCAGATATCTCCTCTAGTCCGATTTTCACCTCTCCTCTGGGCTCCCATGGCAACTTACATTTACTCCATTAAGCCACTACTCCTTCGCAGTGCAATCATTGGTTTGCAGGTCTAGCATTGAGGTGTGAGCTCGTCAATGCTAAGGTCAAGTTCCATTATTCTTAGATTCCAAGAGTTCAGCCCAGTGCCTCAAAAACTGTTTAGTTAAGCCATAGGTAACTGATTTTTTGAAACCTTTCTACAATGTGTTATGACCCTTTGCTGCTTTAGTCCTGGTCATAATTTAATTTCCCAGGAGTCAGGACTTTAGAAGCATCGGTCTGCAAAGGTCTCATTGTTTAAGTTCTGAAGCTATATATAGAGTAAGAGATGGGCTTAATTTTTTTTTAAGCTCAGGATGCATCATGGAATTTTTTCACCCTTTAAATAGACTTTATTTTTAGAGCAGTTTTAGCTTCATAGCCAAATTGACTAGAAAATACAGAGTTTCATTAAGCCTTCTGCCCCAACACATATATAACCTCCTCCACTATCGACACCTTTCACCAGAGTGGTACATTTATTGGAATCAATGAACCTACATAGATGCATCACTATGATCCAAAGTCCATAACTTACATTGGAGTTCACCCTTGGTGTCACGCATTCTATTTTTTGATAAGCATGTAATGACATGTGTCCACCATTATAGTGTCATATAGAGTGGTTTCATGACCCTAAAAATCTTTATGTTCCATCTATTCATTTTTCTTTCCCACTAACACCTAGCAATCATTGATTATTTTTTAATACTCCATAGTTCTGCATTTTCCAGAATGTCATATAATTGGAATCATACAATGCATAGCCTTTCCAGATCAGCTTATTTCACTTACTAATATGCATGTAAGATTTCTTCATGTGTTTCATTGGCTCGATAACTTATTCCTTTGCCGAATGTTGTTGGTGTTTTGGATTCTGGCCATTCTAATAGGTGCAGAGTGGTATCTCACTGTTGTTTCAACTTGCATTTCCCTGATGACATGATATGGAGCATCTTTCTATGTGCTCATTTGCCATATGCACATCTTCTTTGGTGACATGTTTGTTCAGGTTACTTTCCCATTTTTAATCGGGTTGTTATTTTCCTTAGTGTTGAATTTTAAGAGTTCCTTGTGTATTTTGGATAAAAGTCTTCTACCAGATTTGCCCTTTGCACATATTTTCTCCCAGAGTATAGTTTGCCTTTTCATTCTCTTGATAGAACATTTTTAAGTGTCAGCTATAAATCAGAAACCTAATGATTTGCCTCTTTATGCCAAAAATGAGAAAAGGAAAACAATCTAGTTAATTAAGTATTTATGTTAATATTGCTCTAGTTGGTTAAGGCTTTATTGTCTTTGGCTTTGATAGGCAGAGACGTGCCCATCATTTCCCCATCCCTTAAGTGTGAGTACAAAAAGACTGTCATAATCTCATAGTTGCCCCAGCTTAGTGCCTGATCCCATCCTATCCAGATTGCCTGGTCAAACCGTCAATGGAAAAACCCCTGGGTGAATAAGAATGATGAAAAGACCATCATTCTCTCCCACAATCCCATGGCAGCTCCACTGAAAAGTGATAACACATATACAGATAGAGATGTAGCGTCAACTCACCAAAGGGACAAATCACACAGTATACTCACCATTGGTAGCCATTTAACTAATCATATGGTGTTTAAAAGACTTCTTTGGAGTGTAAACTTTGAGGCTTGGTGTTCAGCTCAAAGACAGACAATGAACCTGGAAGGCTCAGGCAGCCATCAACAGGTTTCCCCTCCATCCTGCATGCAGAGCCATTTTCCTACTGCAAACTGCCGTTCATTTTATCTTCTCAGCTGTCTACAATAGGGACTTGTCAGTGGTGAAGTGAAAAATTTTATCATTATTTCTAATTTTTCTAGATGTCTCAGTCATTGAAAGTTTTATATTCAGGCCATTTGGGTGCCATCAAAGCATCAGGTTTAAAGAGGAAAGATGATGAATCGTGAATGTTTATGAGGAAATGGCAGCAATTATAATGATGGTAATGAAGAGTGAAGTGAGGAGATAGGCCTATTGGGACCCTTCCCTTGAGCCTAGGATGGTGGAGGAAAGTGGTCCAGTGGGCTCGGGCATTCCATTGTACCAAGATGGATGGAGCGTTCTTATCCAACAGCCCCTCCAGATTCATTATTTTTTTTAGAAATATGCCTCCTGGAACCAGGTTTGCAAGTTTTACATTGAGTGAACAGCTATTTCTTATGTTAAGTTATTTCAGCTGAAGAATAGAGAATTGTTGAAATAAATGGCTGGAGAATTTGAATTGCATTCATTCTTGACATTGGAACTGACAAATAGCTTCATTCCCCACTGAAATGGAAAGCTTATTATTCTGAGACACAGGCAGGTTCGAGGGAGAGGGGGCGTCTGCATTCTATTTTACTGTAACTCTTCTAGATGCTGTGATAGAGTAAAATAAAATGCTTTCCTGAAATTCTACTGGGATCTGTCCCTTGCTCTAATCTCCACATTTGACTGGAAATAAAGCCAATTAAAGCAGATTAATTTACAGCAAGTATAAAACTCACTCCGACAGCTGGTTATTATGGTTTGAGCATGGAGTTCTCAGGTAGAATAGAGCTGGTAGGTTGTGGAGGTGACATGAGAATGGGCACCCTGGTGGGTGGAGCTTGAGGACCTGCCAGCCTGCACCCTGCCCATCAGGGCATCTCCAAAGAAGAACGCTCAAGCTGGGGATGGACTTATTTAATCTAGAGGATGCTTTTGCCAGAGCCTTCAAAAGTGTTTGTATGGAAATTACAGATTTCTCTTTGACATCTCAGCATTTTTGGATGCCTCTCATCCTTCTGCCAGCTTGAATTATGGTGAGGAGAGAGGCACTGAGTGTGGCGTCGAGGGAAGCCATGAACAAAGCCAGCTGCAGGCTGGCAGGCTGCTGGGCTAGACTCACCTGGGTCTCTGCTGCAGAAGCTTGATCCTTCTGACAGTGTCCTCAGAGGAAATGGGACACAGCTGCTCATCCTCTACACACCATGGCTTCCTGCTCTTGAAGTCCTTGATCTTCCCATTTCCTTACCTTGTCCTCTCCAACTCATCAGAGACCTGCACATCTAATAGTGTTCATGAGTTATAACTTGTCCAGTTCCACCCTGGAGAAGACCCACCCTACTAATGCTGTTGACTCAATGCTGATTAGTAATTTATAAAGTCCTGATGGAAGGGTGTCCTGAGCCCTGGCATTGTCCTTATGAAAATCACAGGCTTCTTCTTCATGCATCCTCAGCTGTGAATTGAATTCTCCAGTAGGAATCCTCCATGCTGAGTGTGTGGTGATCAGCACAGCCTTCTGTGTGTCATTTGTACATATTTTGCCATCTATAAGAGCTGGGCATTAGGTTAGGGAGAAGAATCAGACCCTGGGAGCTGAAGTCTAACCTGGAGTAGAATCTGACCCTCTATAATCTTAATGGGAGTATGTAACACTCTCCTCTTAATTGCATTGTAGGCAAAATGAGCAATGACGGCACTTTGCCCACACTCTCTCCACTTCCACTAAAGCTCACTCTGACACTCCTTCGTACGATTTCTTCATCTATGTCTGCCTCGCTTGAAAGATCATGCTTTTTGATACTGTCTCTATGATCGGTTTTTTATTACTATAATAAAATATCTAAGGTTGGGATAATGTATGAAGAAAATAGATTTATTTAGCTCAGTTTTGGAGACTGAAAGTCCAAAGTCCTGGATCTGATGAAGTTCCCCTGACCTATACATCTTTATAATGGATAACATCATGGGCGGAGCATGTGCAAGAGGGAGAGGTCACATGGTGAGATAAGAAGCCAGAGAGAGAGACAGAATGAAATCTGTGTCAACCCCTTATGAGGACCTAAGGACCTATCAGCAGACCCCATCTCTCTCTTTTATTTTGGTGGTATTAGGGATTGAACCCAGGGGCACTCTACCACTGATTTACAACCCCATCCCTTTTTATTTATGTTTTTGAATTTCAAAACAGAGTCTCACTAAATTGCTGAGACTGGCTTTGAACCTGTGATCCTCTTGTCTCAGACATATTTGTTAAAGGCTCTACCACCTATTAATATTGCAGCACTGGGGACCAAGCCTCCTATATATAACACTTGAGGGACATACTTAAACTATATCTACACTATAGCTTATTAGAAGAATTAGGAATCTTATTAGAAGAATTAGGAAGCTTATTAGAAGAATTAGGAATCCGATGGTCAAAGAAATAACAGGTAGGAAAGAGAATCGTGCAAGTCTGGGGACCACATAGACTTGTTACAATCATTCATCTGTGCTAGATAGTCCTGAGGTGTGAGCCAGAGCACAAAGGCATAGCGTTAGGGGGCTTCAGAAGCTGCTGTCATGAGTACTAAGCTTGCACATCAGAAAGACTCTACAAAGACAGGTGGGTGCCCAAGGTAGAAGCAATTATGCCTCCTTCCAAGAGTAGTCTGAGTGTTATTTTTTCCTTAAGAACCTCCGTGTTCTATGGGCTAGATTTAAATGTTACATGCTATCATGATGGTACTGAATTAATGAATTGAATTTTCCAAGTGCCTTAGTCCATTCAGGCTGCTATAACAAAATATCATAGATTGGGTGGCTTATAAAGAACAGAAATGTCTTTATCACAGCTCTGGAGGATGGGAAGTCTCAAATCATGGCATCAGCAGATTTGGTGTTAGGTGAGGGCCTGTCTTCTGGTTCAGATATGGTCATATTCTCACTGTCCTCACATGGCAGAAGGGTGAGGGAGTTCTCTGGAGTCTCTTTTATAAGGGCACGAATCCAATTCATGCGGGTATTACCCCCGTGACCTACTTACCACCCAAAGGCCTCATCTCATAATATCGCCTTGGGGGTTAGGATTTCAATATATGAATTTTGGGATGGGGCGCAAACATTCAGACCATAACACCAAGTTGTCCAATTATTATTGTAATTGCTAAAGATAGCAATCACAATTTTTTGGGCCCCTACCATGTGCCAGTCATTATACCAAGTATTTTAATGTTTCATTTTATTTAATTCTTACCTGTTTTAAGTTTTCTCTACCCTTGTATTCAGTGAGTGAACCAGATCAGTCCCATTTTCTTGTAACTTTGGTTATACTTGACATAGCAGCCAGGGTTGTTGGCTGCCAATTCCAAGTTAAAGGTCAACAGTGATCTAGAACCCAGGGCATTCAGAAGAGAGGAGAGAGATTTAAGCTCTCTCAATTGGTCAATAATATTGGAGACAATGCAGCTTTTCTGACAAAGTGGGAGAAAAGAGTTGTGACTTAGCTCCATTCTCTGTTGGATCCTGCTGGCCTAGACTTACAGAGCAGTCTTTTTAAATTTGCATTCTTTTCATCACCAGTAAACGGTGAACAGTGTGGGGCATCTCCCATGGGAAATAGGGTATGTACATCTTTGGGGCATAGTGAAGTGGACAGAGGGAACAAGAGAAGATAAAACACAAATTGTTTAGCCTGATGGACAAGACCAAGACTAACCCCAAGCGAATGCTTCATTGCAATTTGATATTGTTTTCAAGGAGAGGTTCCCAGGGACCCACCTCCTCCAGCCATGCTCATCTCTGAAACTTGAGGCACTGGGGACATGCCTCTAGCACATGAGCTTTTGGGGGGGGGCTTCCAAACCCAAGCCATAATATGGTCCTTCATGTATGGTTTCTAATTTATACTCTTAGCCTTCCAGATCCTTTCTAATCTAGGAAGCTTTTCAACCTGAACTCAGACTCTTTTCTTCCCTCTCTTCCTCTTTATTTCCTTCCTTTTTTCTCTATTATATTTTTGAATGTATCATTAAAATTTTGGTTATCAAATTGCCAGAGGCAGTTTGGCATAGTGATTAAGCATGAAAGATTGTGGGCTTTCAACCTCAGCATAAAACCACCCTTTAATCTTAGCTCCTACATTACTAGTTATATGATCATGGGAAAGCCCCTTAACTTTGCTTCAATTTCCTCATCTGTAAATAGAGTTGGCATTAAGCCTATGTCACAGGATTGAAGTTAACATGGAATAAGTTACTATAACTAAAGAACTCAGAATTTTGCTCAGCAAGTAGTAAATTCTCAATAAAGATCAACTATTATAATTATGCCATCTATCTTTTTATGTTTATGCTGTAATAAAAAGAATCTCATTTAGGTTCCTGTAACAAAAGCAATTTGTTTTAAAGATGCAAGGGGATGGGCACTGAGAAGGTATTAGAGGTATCAGGATGGAGAGGAACTTCGAGGGCTGGTTACTCTCTCCAGCTTGTTCTCATGGATACCATAGTCTCTTAGTATCTGCTTTTCTCTTTGATTCACACGATTATTGACTAACCCTCTCCATATTCTCTAGTGCAAACTTTAGGGAAAGACATTCTGGTTGGTTTGTCTAATTGCTTCTGGGTAGACCTCTTCAATGCAGGGTACCTCGGGACCACCTGAGATCAGGTGACATGAATTATGGAGATTCATACATCTCAGAGACCTAAGGGAATGTGTGCAATCTGTGGAACTGCCGTGATGAATATGTCTTGTCAGACACTGAGGCGCTAACTGAAGTAAGCTTCTATGGAAAATTCCATTCAAGCTCTTCTAATTTTTGGAGGTTATGAAACAGTTTCTGTTTCCCAGATGGGAATCACCTCTCAACTTTTCCTGATCTAGCTAAATGTAGTCATGCTTTTTTTTGTGTGTGTGGTGGTACTGGGGATAGAATCCACTGGCATTCTACCACTGAGTGACATAGTGAGACCTTTATCATTTTTTTTTTTTTTTGCGGTACCGGGGATTGAACGCAGGGGCGTTCTACCTCAGTGCTATGCCCTGGCCCTATTTTTTTATGCTTTATTTTTGAAACCGGGTCTCACAAAGTTGCGGAGGG
>PVJS01063891.1:0-10376 GCA_004027185.1 Glis glis | reverse complement strand
TAATCCTAGTACTTTGGGAGGCAGAGACCGGAGGATCCGGGTTCGCGGCCAGACTCAGCTCCCTCACTCTCTCTCTCCCTGTCTCTCTCTCTCTCTCTCTCTCTCTCTCTCTATCTATCTCTCTCTCCTTAGTGAGGCCCTCCGCAACTTCGTGAGACCCAGTTTCAAAATAAAGTATAAAAAATAGGGCCGGGGGCGTAGCGCGGAGGTAGAACGCCCCTGCGTTCAATCCCCGGTACCGCAAAAAAAAAAAAAAAGAAACTAAAAGTTATGCTATGACTCTGCAGAAGAGTCCTGTGTGGTCTCCAGAAGTTAACTGGCATGGGCTCAGTGACAGGGACCACAGGACAATAAGCCTCACAATAGCATTACCATACAAATACTGTTGTTTACCCCAGGGGTGGGGGGCAGCATGGGCTCTTTCCTCTAGTTCCCTGGCAGGGACGACACTTGCTGCTTGGGACAGTGCTGTGGAGAAGAACCATCACCAGTCAGACACCATCACCAAATGGGCAACTTGGGGCTCTCCCCGGTTGACAGTGCTGCCCCCAAGCTATTCTGTCCTGATAGCAATTTTGGTATGGGGAGAAGAGAGGCCACCTTTACAATGAATTAACTTAACCTCCTCCCCACAATGCCACCTGATGTCCCTCGTTGATTAGGAAGGCATACAACCCTGGCAGCTGTTAACCTGATCGCAATCCTTAAGTGACTTACTTGAAATACATTGCTAAGCGCAGTGCAGAAGTCTCTGTGCAGACACAGGGTCGGTCCATCCAGAGCAGGACACCATGAGTTCATCCCTCTCACCAAAACCACGTCGTAAGGATGGCGTGCACCTGTAGCAACCTTGCCAGCACCCAGCACGGGCTCCTAACCCCACCGGAGCCTGTGCTTCCCAGAGGGAACATCCAGTAAACCCCCGGAGTCTCTCACATCATCCAGGGCTGCAAGCATTATACAAGAGGATGTAAACGTTCCTACTCCCCAATCTGTTCCTTCCTGCACCCCAAAATAGCTACCATTTAAAACAGGCCTCTTTTCAATTGGGGCCAGTTGCTTAATCTCTCTTTATGTCGTGCCCTCTTATATTAAAGAGGAATAATAATACCTACCTCCCGAAGCCGGGCATAGTGATGCACGCCCATAATCCCAGTACCTGAGTGGCCGAGACAGAAGGATTGCAGGTTCAAAGCCAGCCTCAGCAACTTAGTGAGGCCTTCCAGAACTTAGTGAGACTCTGTTTCAAAAGAAAAAGGAAAAACTAGGACTGGGCGTGTAGCTCAGAGGTAGAATGCCCCTGGGTTCAATCCCTAGTACCAATAATAATAATAATAATAATAATACCTACCTCCTTCGAAAGTGGAGAAGGATCCAGAGCACACAATGTTTCAGTGGTGTCCACCAGTAAGTGGAGACTGTTCATCTTCTCAGTGATGGAAATATTAGCAACAACCTGGCGTAAGACTGTTTTTGTATTTTTAAGGATGTGCTAGGAAGTATGCTAAACCCTTTACATGCACTATTTCATTTAATTTTCACAACCCTGTGACACGGTATTATTATCGGCTCCATTTTGGAGGTGCAGACACACACCCAGAGATTCTGAGGAAGATGCCCAAATCCCCGTGGCTAGTTAATAGGGTGCCTGGGTTTGAATCCAGGGAGCCTAATTTTAAAGACTAGACTCTTTGATAATACTTAAGGTTGGGTTAAGGAGAAAATCCGATGTATGAATGAGAGAGCATTCCAAATTGGAGGAACCTTGAAGAGTTTCTCCCTATGACCTTGACAGAGCAGGTGAGGGAGGTTTGGAAATGAGATGGTCCTTTTAAACGCCTATCAGCGCACACCTCGGCAGGAAGGAGTGTATCCAAGTCCTTTGCAGTTCTGACAGCCAGGAGCCTGAGACTCCAGCAACACACAGTCACTCGAGTGACATTTACTCAAAGAAAGAATGATCCCTTGACTTGAAATGAGAAGATGTAGATCCAGATGCAGATTTCACCATCGAAACCCATTCCTGCTCCATGGCCACTTCGTCATCTGTTAAAGGGGCATAGTGGTTTCTGCACAGTCTTTAAGATTGCCAGAACAGGGTTTAGATAAACACACGGAGGCACATTCCCACAATGCACTTTTGTGCAGACCTTAATGGCATACGGTGGCTGAGAAAAGAGAAGCTGGATAAAAGTAAAATCAGCAAAGAAAGAATAAATGAAAACGTTCATGCTGCTGCCAGACCGAAGGCTCCCTAAGGAGAAGGACAGTGCTTGGACTGGTCACCTCTGTATCTGCAATGCCGAGTGGTTCCTGCTGATTGTGAACTTCGGAGAATAAAAGAATGCATTACCAAGGATGTTTAATGTAATAGAAAGGACTTCTGAGACAAAGGTAGGTGGGAAAATGTAGGGTAAAAAAATTGCACATGCAGTATAAACTCAGCTCCATAAAGAAGCAAAAAATGCATAAGAGAGAGACTTTTTAAAGTCCAGAAGGGAACTTGCAGAGCATAGAGTGCTTTGCCTCTGAATAAGAGAATAATAGGAAATCATTGTTCTGCCCTTTTTTTCCTGAAATTTCTTTTTCTGAAATTTTCCCTGAAATTTTCCAATATTCCTAGAATAAAAAATCCTAGAATCAAATGAAAACAGAGACAAAATGTATCAAAATCTCTTGGATACTATGAAGGTTTTTGGGGTTTTGTTTATTTGTACTTTGTGGTACGAGGGGTTGAACCTAGGGGCGTTCTAGCTCCAGCTACACTCCAAGACCCTTTTTTTTTTATTATTTTGAAACAAGGTCTCACTAAGTTGCTGAGAGTCTCACCTAAGTTGCTGAGGCTAGACTCAAACCTGTGATCCTCCTGTCTCAACCTCCCAATTACAGGCATGCACCACCATGCACATCTTGAAGATGGTTTTAAGGGGAAACTTTGTGGCATTGAGTGCCCATATTAAAACAAAAACAGAAATATTCCAAATAAACAACCTAATAGTGCATCTCAAGGCTTTAGAAGAACAGGATCTAACTAACCCCAAAGCCAGTAGAAGACGGGACATAATTAAAATCCCAGCTGAGCCAGGCGTGGTGGCGCACGCTTGTAATCCCAGTACTTTGGGAGGCGGAGACCGGAGGATCCGGGTTCGCGGCCAGCCTCAGCTCTCTCTCTCACTCCCTGTCTCTCTCTCTCTCTCCCTCTCTCTCTCTCTTTCTCTCTCCTTAGTGAGGCCCTCCGCAACTTCGTGAGACCCGGTTTCAAAATAAAGTATAAAAAATAGGGCCGGGGGTATAGCACGGAGGTAGAACGCCCCTGGGTTCAATCCCTGGTACCGCAAAAAAAAAAAAAAAATCCCAGCTGAAATTAATGAAATAGAGAATAAACAATACAAAGGATCAATGAAACAAAAAAAACTTGTTTTTTGAAAAGATGAACAAGATCGATAAACCCTTAGCTAACTTAACCAAAAGAAGAAAGAAATAAGCCAAATTAATAAAATATAAATTTCCAAATTGTGTACAATGATCAAGGGTTAACTGATAAACAGACACAAATGGAAAATAAAACTACACAGAGTCTAGCTTATTAACTCAGGTTCTGATATAACGGGGAGTCTCTCAGAGTCTGAGAAGATCGAATGTGAGGGTGACAGCAATGAGCCACCCGACTTCACACCATTGAAGAAGAAGCTTGACCCTGGGACACAGCGCATGACCATACGATGAACGTGGACTCGCCTTCTCCAGCGCCTCAGCTGTACATCAGACTTGCTGAAAGTCCTATATGTTTCACCAGTATCAATGAGTCCAGGGACCCTGGAACCTGGCCGGAAGGCATGGTATTGTCAGGACTATCCAGAGACAGATAAGACCTGCAGATGCTGAGAAAGAAGTCCAAGTTATCACACTACCAAAGAGGACAGCCCCGCGCTAGGAATGCTTTGCAAACATTATCCCATTCCATCTCCACAGCAGTGAGGTGAGGAAGGAATCACCACCCTCCATCAACCGATGACAAATCGCAAGCAAAGCCAAGTTGCAGCTGGATATGGAAGAGTCACTATCTAAATCCAGGTCTTCTGAGCCCAAAGCTGTGTTTTAGCCAGTCTGACATCATGCTGCAAGGAGGGGATATTTCGAAGGATGAAGGGATGGAGCTGAGGCTCAGAGAGACAGTTGGCCTGAGGCTCTGTGTTGGGAGCAGCTCTCTAGCTGTTTTTCAAACCATTGTAGAGAAGATGCACTGGGAAGAGGCCACAGAAACCCGGAGGCCACTGCAACCTAGTTAATGAAAAATGACAAGGGTCCTCACTTGAGCAGTGGGAGTAGAGATATAGAGGGAGATATAAAAATGTTGTAATGACAAAATTAGTTGGATTCAGGATTGATTGTACTAAGAAGCAAAAAAAAAAATCAGTATTAGTCATAATAAATAATATAGGTCACTTTAACAAACCATCCAAATATCTCAGCAGCTTAACAAAGTCTTATTTCTCACTCATGTGAGTCCAATCAGGTACTTGGCCAGAAGCCTTCAAGATGGTGACCCAGGAACCACAGGCCCCTGCATCTTGTGATGCCACTATGCTCTACAGCAGGGTAGGCAAACTCCTACCAGTGGGTCAAATCCAGCCACCACCTGGTTTTCTAAATAAATGGCCATGCTCATTTATTTGCATATTGTCTGAAGCTTTTTCACATTGCAATGTGAAATTTGAATAATTGCAACAGAAACTGCATCATCCATAAGGCCTAAAATATTTACTATCTGGCCCTTTACTAAAAAAAAAAAAATGTGTTAACCCCTACTCTACATTCATCTTGGAGTGCTCCACTGGGTTTCCTGTTTCTGTCAGCCACTGAGTACAAAGAGAAAGTGAGAAGGCTCACACAAGAGGTATTAGTAGCAAGGCATGATGTGGTGCATAGGCTTTCTGTGGCCTTTCCCCTTGTATTGGCCAGGAGTCAAGTCAAATGGCTGTCCCTGCTATTAGAGAAGCTAGGAAACATGGAGGAAACCGTAGCTGAGAATCAGAACTACCAATCTGTGCCCCATGTCCATGGCTCTGGACAAATTTCTCTTTGCTGATTCTCATCCTGTGATTTCCTGAGAATGGAAAATCCATATTCTTGTAAAAGCTATGAACAACTATATTTCACTGAGATAATCAATGACCAGCATAAAATAATGAGCCCCGAATTTAAACAAATGTAGTATATAGTTGATAATAGTGGAATAAACAGGACCCAACCAACAAATTTTCTCAGAGCTATATGCTCTTTATTAATTCAAGTCAGATCACTTGGATATCCTCATACTTCTAGTCAGTTGATTTTTACAAAGGATCCAAAAATATGCTCTGGAGAAAATATAGACTTTTCAACAAATGGTGCTGGGAAAATTGGTATCCATATTTAGGAGAAAGAAACTAGATCCCTATCTCTTATCTTATACAAGAGTCAACTCAAGATGGATCGAAGACCTAGAAATTAGGCCAGAAACTTTGCAATTACTAGAAGAAAACATAGAACCAACTCTCCAGCATATAGGCACTGGTAGGGACTTCCTCAATAAGACCCTCCCAAAGCTCCAGGAAATAAAACCAAGAATCAATAAATGGGTTGGCATCAAAGTAAAAAGCTTCTGCACAGGAAACAATCAACTGTCTGAAGAAAAAGCCTACAAAATGCGAGACAATCTTTGCCAACTATTCCTCTGATAGAAGACTAATATCTAGAATATATGAAGAACTTTAGAAAGTTAACACTAAAAAAAAAACCCAATCAAAAAAATGGGCAATTGAACTGGATAGGTACTTCTGAAAAGAAGAAATACAAATAGCCAATGAATATATGAAAAGATGTTCAATATTGTTAGCAAGCAGGGAAGCGCAAATCAAAACTACACTGAGATTCCATCTCACTCCAGTTAGAATGGCAATCATCAAGATTACAAACAATAATAAGTGTTGGTGAGGACGTGGGGAAATAAGAACACTTATTCCCTGTTGGTGGGATTGTAAATTAGTACAACCACTATAAGGATCAGTATAGAGGTTCTTCAAAAGGCTAGAAATGGAACCACCACATGACCTAGCTATTCCACTCCTTGGTATCTTTCCCAAAGTATTAAAGTCAGAATACTATAGTGATACATGTATATCCATGTTTATAGCAGCACCATTCACAATAGCCAAATTATGGAAGCAACCCAGGCATCCATCAACAGACAAATAAAAAAAAATGTGGTATATTCACACAATGGAGTTTTACTCAGACATAAAGAAAAACAAAATTATGTCATTTGCAGGAAAATAGATGGAACTAGAGACTATTATGCTAAGTAAGATCAGCCAATCAGTCAAGGGTCATATATTTTTTCTCATATGTGGAAGCTAAAGAGAAAATAGGAACATAAGAGATATCAAATAAATGAGGAGAAAGACCAGTAGGATAGTGGAAGGGGATTGGGGAAGGGAGATGGGCAAGGGAAAAGGAGGTTTGATGAAGCAAAGAGTTCAAATAATGCTATGTCCGTAGCAGGGTGGGATGCAGAGGAAAACACACCAAGTGCTGTACACATGTATGTTTCTATCAGTTTGAACCACACTATGATGTATAATTACAATGCACCAATAAAATTATATTAAAAATAAATAAAGTTCTATTGGACCAGAAAAAAATAAAGGGTATAAATGGAAATTCAGTTTATCATGATAATACAGAGTGTCTACCTTACACCCAGTGCTGCGCCAAGCAGAAAGGAAAATAAAGACATACCGGATACCTGCAGGGATCTCATCCTATGCATGAAATACATAAATACAGAAATAACAAAAGAAGCATTATGTCTAAGTTCAAAAAAGATGGAGCTTTATCTTTTCATCAGCTCGTGGGGGGGGATGCCATGGGGACTATTTGAGATTCATTTTCTGCAGAAGAATAGAGAAGCCACTATAATTTCTAGCTTTGTTTAATAAAAATAACAGTGAAAGTTGATCAAATCTGATAAACACTTTACAACTTAGAAATTATTCTATATGATCTCCTTTAATATTCATCAAAGTCCTGTGGATTTATTGTCATCAGGATTAACCCAATTTCACAAGCTTCCTCTCACTCTCAGGTCTTAAGTGTCAAGTCACTTAAGACCTGAGACATACAACCTGTGAGGAGAACAGAGGGCTTCAAACAAGGGCTGGGTTTTTCTTTTTCTTTCCTTCCTTCCTTCCTTCCTTCCTTCCTTCCTTCCTTCCTTCCTTCCTTTCTTTCTTCCTTCCTTCTTTCCTTCCTCCCTCCTTCTCTCCCTCCCTCCCTCCCTCTATCCTTCCCTCCCTCCCTTTCTTCCTTCTTTCCTTCCCTCCCTCTCTTCTTTCTTTCTTTTTCCTCCCTTCCTCCCTTCCCTGATTTCTTATCCAGAGCTTTTTTTAACTCTACCACATCTCATTAAAAAGAAACTAGTGTCCTTTGACAGACTTAAACTGAGATAACCACAGAGAGCTCTTGATGTGCTCCAAAGAAAACAGCAGTCAGGAAAATCCTTTCCCCACAAAGACAGTGCAATTCCTACTGGCTCCTGGACAGCCCAGCCAAGGGCAAGGAAAATGAAGCCACAGGCTGAATCCTTTCCCCTCGATTGCCCCATCTAGATGCTCAGGGCAAAGGGAACTGTGAAGTTACAACACAGCCACCCTGACAGGTAAAGGAAGTGGTGTTGAGCGTTGTCAGTTCCAGTAAGTCCAGCAAATGAATTAGACACAGAAGAGTTGGCCAAGAATATAGCAGCCCTTTGTCAAGCGCCCTAAATAACTCTAGCTCGTCTCTGGGGTCATGGTCTCTGATACCCACAGCCCATGCTATTTGTCATCTTGATTTACAAGCAGGTGGAACAGTGGGCTTCCAAAGAACAGAGGAGATTGGGGTATTTGACACACGTATGTCCACAGTGTCCTGCCTACATCAGCTGCAGGTTTTCCCAGGAGGTCTCCATGGAATGATCCAATAGACACCTGTTATGGGCCCATTTGAGAAAAGCACTTACATAAAAGAAACTGTAATAATCACAAGGACCAGTTTGGCAAGAGGATTTCCTTTTAGGTGAGGAAGCAATTGGTGGAAATGGGAATCCAAGTGACGTCCAATTTGCCATGGCTCTAAAGTCCATACCCCTAGCATGACGTTCCTGTGCCTGGTCCCTATCCACTGGAGCAATCTTCCCATACCACTCCTGGTTCTTTATGTCCCACCAACATGAGACTCTCAGCATATCAACCACCACATACCTCCGCTTGCTCATGCTTCCTGGTGGGTCTCACCCACTTTCTCCACCAAACAAACTTCTACCATCTTCCATACTAAACTGTTAATGTCAGTTCATCTGTGACAATGTCTTCTAGTTGTCCTCTTAGCCATCAGGAAGCCACTCCAGTTGCTTTGCAACCTGAGTGTTTCGTACATATTATTAGCAGTGCACACATTGCATGCCACTGAATCAATCTGTGGTTTAGTCTTCCCAACTGGTCATGGAAGTTGAAAGGACAGTCATGATTCTTCTGTTTTCTCCACAGGTATTTACCATAGGGCCTGACATATAGCAGACATTCAACAAGTGTTTCTTGGTAAATCTCCGATGAAAATCTGGCTTGGAAGGAAACTATAGGAAAATTGAAGGAGCCTAGAATAGAAGTCCAAGTGCTGGACCCACCATTGTGTGGCCATGCGACCCTGGATGCATCGGCAGGCACTCTCTATTTGTTAATTTAGAAAATGGGGTTATTTTGTCTACTTCACATGAGTAAAGTCAGGAATAAATGATAGAAAGTTAGGGGAAAGTTGGTTCGTTTTGCTACAGTGAATCAATAAAGACGTGAAAGGAATTTACAACACATACCTTTAGCACAACTGATCCATTGCTGCAGAGTGATCAGTCAAGAGACAAAAAAGATGGCATCAACTAATAGGCCAAGATGAGGGTCTGACCTTTCAGGCCATGCACTGAGGAATAAACTCAGATTTATATCCAAATGGTCATTTGGTCCCAGAATGATAAAGAGCAGAGAAGCAAGAAGACAAGAACTCAGAGAATGAAATCAAGACCTCTCTAACTCTCCTTCTGTTTCCACACTGTTTAATCACATCATTTACTGGTGTCTGCATTTGTTTATTAACATCTATATTTACTCAGAGGCCCACAGGACTCTCTCTCTCAAAGTTAGGCAATTCCCTTGTAGACAGAATTGCAGCATTATTGCTTCGAGTGGGTGGGAGCTCCATTTGCTTAGTTAATGACAGCAACAACAGTATCAATGGCACTGGAGGACAGGAAGCAATGGCTGTGCTACAGAAATGCAGTTATGGAAGGCCACTGATGACCAGCCATTTAACCCACATCTCATCAATCTTCAAAATTCACGTAAGGGGCTTACCTCTTTTATTATGCAAATATTTAGTGAGGTCTTCTGGGCACTGGAAACATAGCAGTGAATATACCCCAAGATTTCTAGTCACGTGCCAATTTTTACTGCTGGTAGGCAAAGAAAGACAATAGTCACACAAATTGGAACCACTTCCAATCATGAGTTTTCTAGGGATTTAATGTTACAGAAAAAGGTTAAAATGTGACTTTGTGTTAGCTAGTAAGGATGTTATTATTAGTCTGATTTTACTAGTGAGGTAATAAGGGCTGAGAGAAATTAAGCAACTTGTGTGAGATAACACAGCTACCTACTGGGAGAGGAAGGCTTCAACTTAAGTCTGTCTAAATGGAAGGCATAAGATAGCCCACACAACAGAATATAGCCAAGAATAAAATGTATTATGCACTAAGCCCTTGTTTATTAACTTCTTAAGAAGAAGACAAAAGTCAGTGTTGACTTAAAATGGTTGTAGACATTCACATGAAGGACAAAAAACTTAATCTTATCTTAAAGCGTGGTTAGGATTTAGACATGAGCAAGAAAAAATGGCTATATACAGCTAGTTCAAAGCCAGTGAAAGAACACATCTACTCCCATTCATTTAAGTAATATCCATGGTTACCTTCACATTATAGCTCAAAATTGTTGCAACAGAGACCATCTGCCCACAAAGCCCCAAATATCAACAATGGAATTCTACTCAGCAATAAAGAAGAACAAAATAACAGCATTTGCAAGAAAATGGAAAGATCTGGAGAACGTTATGTTAAGTGAGATTAGCCAATCACAAAAAATGAAGGGTCATATGTTTTCATTAATATGCGCAACTTAGGGAGTAGTGGGGACACAAAAGGGACTCCAATGACAATGGAGAACCCTCAGTGGTGCAAGGGAAGGGGTACAAGGGAAGGGGAAGAGTAAGAAAGTAGTGAATCCATGGAATTACTGTCATAAACAATG
>PVJS01063890.1:5000-10374 GCA_004027185.1 Glis glis | reverse complement strand
TTACATCCTCATAACAACAGTGTGAGACAAGACAGGTGTGGTGGCACATGCCTGTAATCCCAGTACTGGCGAGGCTGAGACAGGAGGATGGCAGGTTTGAGGACAGCCTGAGGCAGGGATGGAGCCTGCATGCTAACAGGGGTGTTTTACTCTGGGTTTTGTGCTCTTCAGCATAAGTTAGAGTGCCATAGGAATGACAGTCAAATCAGTTTTTCCAGAATCCCAAGAGAAGGAGCTCTAGTCTGGCAGGAAGCTTTACCCACGGTATCTCAGTGCTTCTGCATCTTTGTAGTTCTCCCTGTATTTGAATTCGTTGATTGTCTACCTCAGAGAAGTGGAAAATATTCTTATTACTTTGCATACAAGAAAAACCTGTATTGGCTTCTAAGACTAATACTTTCTATTTTCTAGGTGATTGGTCGGCCTGTGTTGGTACCTTACTGGGCCCTGGGGTTCCAGCTGTGTCGCTATGGATACGAGAATGACTCTGAGATTTCCAGCTTGTATGATGACATGGTGGCTGCCCAGATCCCCTATGTACGTCTCAGTTGTGGTATACTGGTGACCTCCTATCTAACCCAGGCATCTCTGTGTCTGTGTTCATTTTTCAGAATTTTGTGAGGTTTTGCCAAGACACAAAGTGCTTTCTCATGTGATGCCACACTGAGCCTCAGCCCAACCCAGTGATACAGGAGGGAGCCTTGCCCATCTGATAGCACTGGTGGCTCCAAGAGTCACAGTGAGGAGAAAGGGCTGACTGCAAGGCTCTTTCTGTGATAGCATACTTCCTTCCATTTCATTTACACAACTTCAAGGCATTTATTCTAAAAGGCCTCAGTTCTAAAAGTATAAAAGATCCCTGGAACAGAAGTTTTGTTAGTTAAAAAGATAAAGCAAAATCCAGTCAGTATGTGTTGATATGTCTTCAAAGCTTCAAACCTTTTGGGGTGCAGAAGCAGAGTATTTCATCAGGTATGAGCAAACCACTATCTTAACATAGGGGTCCTGGGATGGGATTTCAGAGGAAATACATATGGAAATAAACCATCCTTCACTTTAAGAAAATAAGGGTCCAATAATCAGAACTGAACCCATGGACTATTTTCATATTTACTTGCACACTATTCTATTGTTTACAATTATTGCATTAAAGTAATTATATCATGTCTTCCATATTTTAATATGGAATCTGTGTCTGATTGACCCCTATATTGTATATTCCAAGGTCATTACAAGCTTATTTTTTGCTTTGTTTTGTAGTAGATTTACAAGCTACATTGGATTGGTAGTGTATAATTCACATTTCTTCTTTCCCTGAACATGAACTGCTCATATTGGACAACTTCCTGGGAGAGATAACTGTAATCATTGCATATATTGGCAGTTTACAGAGCCCTTTCTCTTGTGTTTTTATCGATTCTTATAAAAGGCCTTTCAGACAGGCATCGTCACCTATTTTTTGCCAATTTAGCATTTTTCTATTTCATGAGTGAATGTGTAAAAAAAATCAGATGAATTCTCAGGGTCCATACTAAACAAAGAACAGAGCGGAGATTATAAAGTGTCAACAAGAAGTCATTTGAATTCACTATCAGTATAGGAGGGGGATTATCCTTGGGAACCTGGACTTTCACCACCGGCAGCCCTCAGTGTCCTGTGTCCTCCCCCAGGATGTGCAGTACGCAGACATCGACTACATGGAGCGACAGCTGGACTTCACCCTCAGCCCCCAGTTTGCAGGATTACCAGCTCTGATCAATCGCATGAGGGCTGATGGGATGCGGGTCATCCTCATTCTGGTTAGTCCTTATGTGAATGTGTGGAGTCTGTGGGAGAATGAGTGGGCTTTGGTGGGGAGAACACCTTGTCCTATCTTTTTTCTGTTCTAAACAGAGAAATCAAAGTGCAGTAAGAGAAGTGTATTTCCTGGGATTTCTAGCAACTCTAGAGTCAGGTGGAAGCTAGAAACTTCTAAGAAAGATCTCCTGTTTTCTACTGCTTGACACTCTTGACTTTGGGTTCCCTCCTGACTTGTGCTTTGATTTCAGGACCCAGCCATTTCTGGCAACGAGACCCAGCCCTATCCTGCCTTCACTCGGGGAATGGAAGATGACGTCTTTATCAAATTTCCAAATAGTGAAGACATTGTCTGGGGAAAGGTATGATGTGGGCGCTGATCCCTTAATCCTCCATCATCAGAGAGATCACTGTTAGTGATTGTGCATGTTGGTTTGGGCCTTTTCCATTTGGCCTTTGACGTCATTAGTTGAGTTTTTCAGTCAGTATTTGTTGATTAAGTTGAGGACTTTGTAGAATCCATATCTCTGTATATTGTTCCTACATTATTATTGTAACCTGTAGCACCATGATTTATGATGTTAGAAAAGACCTTTTAATGCCTAGGGCATTGATGTTGAACATTTTTCTCTCTGTAGGTCTGGCCTGATTACCCGGATATTGTGGTCAACAGCTCTGCAGACTGGAACACTCTAGTGGAGGTAAAGTGCAATGTGTGGATTTGGGGAAAGTCAGGGTTGTCAGGAAGGGGCTTCCATAGTGAGGGCACTGGGCAGGTCCTTCCATGGACGTGGGCAAAGCAAGGGAGAAGCAGGAAATGTTTTCTGGTTGTCAGTCTGTGTGCCAGTCACTTTGCATACATTGCTACTTTGCTTCCATTTGGCATGCAGGTATTACTACCATTGGGATTTAAGAATGAGAGACAGTTTAAATTACTTGTCCATGTTGTAGGTGGCATGAGAGTGATTTCAAATGCAAGAATCTAAAGAACCTGTCAGATCTAAAGAATCTGTCAGAATCTAAAGAACCACAGAATTTCTTTTGAATGAAACTCTCAAGAGGAACCGCTTTATTCTTTTGTGAATTCTTCATTGTTTTGTTGTTGCCTTGAATTTCCACTTTAATTGGGATTTTCAACCTTTGTCTTTAGGGCTTGGTCTTTTAGTTTGTATATTTATATATTTTTTTCTTGGACAAGCTCCTACATCTTCCCACTTACAAATTATGGCCCCTACTCTCATCCTTACTAGGGTTTCTCAACTTTGTTTTTACCTCATAGTTCCCAGCATTAAATTAAACAATTGTTCTCTCCTGGAAACAGGGTTTTATTTGTAATGGATTCAGGTTCTGACCCTCAGTTTAGCCAGTGTCAATAAGCATTGGTTTCTTGAATAAATACATGACTCCTTACTGGTCCAGGAAGCCTCAGCCCCATCCTCTGCTCAGGAATCATGCAAAGGAACTCATGCAGCCCATTTCCTCGGCTGTCATTTGTTGTGTCACATGTGAGCCAGAGTTGGATCCACTTTTCATCTTAAGATAAAAATATCACTTTTATTGGTTTAGGGAAGATGAAAAGAAGGGGAGATTGCATCTTTCTCCTTAAGTCCTCCCACTTTACATTACACACAGCTGTGATTTTCATGTGATTCTGAAACCATAAAAAGCACAGATGCAGCTGACATGGTGGCACATGTCTGTAATCCCGCTACTTGGGAGGTGGAGACAGGAGGACCACAGGTTGGAGGTCAGCCTCAGCAACTCAGCGAGTTCCTGTTTTAGAATAAAAGGAAAATGCTTTTTCAACTTCTAGGGGCATGGGTGTAGCTCAGAGGTAGAATGCCCCTTGGTTCAACTCCCAGTACCAAAAACAAAAACAAAACAAACAACCCAAAACCCAGAGATGCATACTAGTGTAATATCATGAAATGTAATGTTACTCCTTACCATCTTCCGAAGAGGGAACAGCACAGTGGGAAATCCACTTGGATGTTTCTTTCCAACCTGGTGCAGCAAGTCAAATGTCTGGTCTTTCCAGCGTCAGTCTCTCCGGCGCTACTGCATGTCTCTGAGAAGTACTCAGGAAATAGCAGGACAAATATTGAGGGTTGGTCACCTTAGATGTGACATAGTGAGTTCAAGGTAATGATTGTTCCCAGTCAGGATGTTATGAAGTGGTGTGTGGACTTTTTCCAAATGCTGAAGGTGTGTAATTTGTCCTTATATACTTTCTAATCACTATGTTTCTAATAAGCCCAGGACATTTTGTCAGCTCTGTTCAAACTAGCTATCCCTATCTACCATGATGTAAAACAAGGCTTTGCATGAGTTTTGTTCTTAGAAAGTTCTTGTTTGCTTTCTAATGTATTCATTTGGGACAAGACAAGTGGACTGTATTTTATTTTTATAGCAATACAAAGCTTACGTGGCCTTCCCAGACTTTTTCCGTACCTCAACTTCCACGTGGTGGAAGAGAGAGATTGAGGAACTATACACCAATCCACGGGATCCAGAGAAGAGCTTGAAGTTTGACGGCATATGGATTGTAAGTGTGTGTGCATGTGTCTGTGTGAATGTGGATAGGTGTGTGTGTCTATCTTTGTGTGTCTTAGCATTTGGATCACTGACTTTTCATCAAGAGGATAATAACAATTCAAGAAAGACATGCACACATCAGACTCTACTTCCTCTAATCAGGAGTGCAACAGCCCTGATATCCCTCACCCTTTGTACCTTACTTAATTTTTCTGCTGTCAGACCTCTGTGGTGATTACTAGGAATTCTTTGGAATTTGCTTGCCCTGAGGCAGAATGCTTTTTAATCCTTTAGACAGTCATCCTATGGGGGTTAACTGAGTTTCCTAGCCAGTTCTTACCAGGAATTGACTAACTTCCTTGGGAAAGTATCTGCAGGGATTAATGGATGTTGAATAATTTTTTTACATTCATTTTTTTAAGAAAAATTACTAGTACATTCTAATTTATTCACTACTTTGTCATCTCTGAATCAACATTATGTAATTATCCTTAAAGTTAGCTATCTCTATATTTGACGTTTCTAGGATATGAATGAACCATCTAGCTTCGTGAATGGGGCTGTTCCTTCTGGCTGCAGGGATGCTACTCTGAACCATCCTCCCTACATGCCAGGTAAGGACCCTTAGCCTCCTCCATCTGCAGAGCCATGGCTGGAAAGCATATGTCCTTGCCAGAGCCCAACAGCCAGAGGATTACCCTGCACATTCAGGGCACAGTGTCTTCAGTGCTGTAGTTTTTTGAGATCCAGAAACAAAATACATCAAGTACTTTAATCTACTTGGGTGTGCAATACATTGTAGCCCTTAGGTGAACTTTTCAAGTTTGTCCAGAAAGCACTTGTGCTATTTTGCTTTCTATTGCTGTCACAAGAAATCTGATATAAAGAACGTAAAGGAGCAAAGGTTTATTTTGCCTCAGTTAAAACCATCAGTTAGCCCTAGAATTTCTCAGCCTGAAGAACTCAATCACTTTGGGAGAGGTCAGGGACTAAAAGCATTTGGAAGGGCTGGTTTTCTCATTCATTAATCTTCCCCTTAGAT
>PVJS01063889.1:0-10368 GCA_004027185.1 Glis glis | reverse complement strand
CCCCCAGCCCTATTTTTTTATGCTTTATTTTTGAAACCGGGTCTCACGAAGTTGCAGAGGGCCTCACTAGGTAGAGAGAGAGAGAGAGAGAGAGAGAGAGAGAGATCGTGCGCGCGCGCATGCGTGCTGAGGTTGGCCGCGAACCCGGATCCTCTGGTCTCCGCCTCCCAAAGTACTGGGATTACAAGCGTGCGCCACTACACCCGGCTTGGATTTTTTTTTTTGAGAGAGAGAGGGTTGGAGTATCACTGTGTTGCCCACGCTGTCCCTGAATTCTTGGACTCAAGTAATCCTCCTTACTCAACCTCCCAAGTAGCTGGGACTATAGTATGCACCATGCCTGGTTTATAGATTTTTTCAAATGCCTATCTAGGAGTTAAATTTGGGGGGGGCATCTGGAGATTGAGCTCAAGGGCATTCTACCTCTGAGCTACACCTCCAGCCCTATGTTATTTTTATTTTGAAACAGGGTCTCCCTAAGTTGATGAGTCTCACTACTTGCTGAGGCTGTCCTTGAACCTGCAATCCTTCTGTCTCAGCCTCCCAAGTACTGGGCTTACAGGTGTGCGCCACCACGCCTGGCTAGAGTTAAACGATTTATAATATTTTTCTAACACTTGGATTCAGAATAGTGAGGAAGTAGGCTGGGCGTGGTGGTGCCCAATTGTAATCCCAGTACTTTGGAGGCTGAGACAAGAGGATCGCTGGTTTGAGGACAGCCTCAACGAGTAGTGAGACTCTCATTAACCTAGTGAGACCGTTTCAAAAAAAAATAAAATAGGGCTGGGGATGTAGCTTGGAGGTAGAATGCCCCTGGGTTCAATCCCCAGTAACACACACACACACACACACACACACACACACACACACACACACGATGAGGGGGTGTTTGAAGGACTTAATGCCTAAACTACAGAGTTTAGAAAGCTGCTCTGTGGTGATACTAATATTAAACCATTGGTTATAGAAAGGGAATTAAATGGTACCTTTGCATGGGGCTCCCACCCAGCCTTGAAGAGCTGTCTTAACTCAGAGCGAGGCTGAGGTTCATAATGCTTTGGAGGTAAGCATAACCAGTGGTGATTATAGCAAACTTGTCTGTTTGCCTGGGCTTTGGTTTGTTTTTTTGTTTTGTTTTGTTGTTGTTTTTTTGGTCAATGGAGAATTAGAGGTACATGTATGAAAAGTTGAGAAATATTCAGAAGGATAATGGAGTTGCAGTCTTTTTCAAAGCTACAAATATATCTTAGCTTCTGCTGATCATTTTGGTCCCGTGTCAAATAGAAAGGATAGCCATGGCTTTGCTTTCCTCTCAGGATGATGATCACAGTGAGCTATGTTGATACGTTGAACATTTTGTGTTTCAGAAGTTGGACTTCATAGAGGCCGACAGCTCCTGTTCCTCCGAAGCACTTTCAAAGAAAGAACTCTCTGCGGAAGAGTTGTGTCAGCGGCTGGAGAAGCTCATCATTGAGGACAAAGCGAATGACGAGCAGATCTTTGACTGGGTAGAGGTACAGAGACTACGCCATTCTCGCCGCTGTCTCTGCAAGAACGATTCTTGTGGGGCTCTCAGTCCACTTTCCACATCCTTTCCCTTTGTGAGGACTTTTAACCTCAGTGAAGTTAGCTTTTATGCTTACGTGTATGTGTATTTGAAACTCATAGACTATTTTTCTCTTTTTTTTGGTACTGGAGGTTGAACCCAGGGACATTCTACCTCCAAGCTACATGCTAGCCCTATTTCATCTTTTGTTTTGAAACAGGGCCTCACTAAGTTGCGGCAGCTGTCCTCGAACCTGCGATCTTCCTGTCTCAGCCTCCCACTAAGATTACAGGCATGCACCACTACGCCCAGCTTTTCTATTTTTATAAGATTCCACTTTTTTTTATAAAGGCAAGTAAAAAAATTCAGGGCATAAGCCATTTCTCTGCATCTCTCATTAGTTTAGGATACATTCTATATTTTATCTTTCAACATTATACCAGATAAAATTAGTAAGCAATATGTAATTATTATAAAATATATTGGCATATATTTTTATTAATGGCCTCTTCTGAAAATTTTATACTTTATCTTGTGTTAGAGAATCTATGTTGATTGTCTGTTTTTCATCTATTATTGTATTCCTTTGAATAGTAATTCTTATTTATGAAAGTATACTTAATTTATGCATTTTTTTCATGGGATCATAGAAGAATTGAAGTTGAAAGTAAGCTAGAAAGAGCTAGTTTAGTTCTCTCCATCTTCTTTTTCTTTTCTTTTCTTTTTCTTTTTTTTTTTTTTTTTGGTACTGGGGATGGAACCCAGGCGCATTCTACCTCCAAGCTACACCCCCAGCCCTATTTTTTGTTCTTTATTTTGAAACAGGGTCTCACTAAGTTGTGGAGGGCCTCACTAAGTAGCTGAGGCTGGCCACGAACCTGGATCCTCTGGTCTCAGCCTCCAAGTACGGGGATTACAAGCGTGCACCACCACACCCGGCTTTCCCTCCATCTTATATAAATTATAATAGGTTATGGTTTCTTTAACTACTTCCAGTTATTGAGAAATAATTATTTTTTTTACCTTTTTTCCCCCATGTTTACACAGTTATTGTCATAGCCTATTGTTGTGTCTCAGTCTCCCTTTCTAGGTTCTTTTAATTTTTTTCTTTAAATTTTTATATCCAGAAAGCTGGGCATGGTCATGCATACTTGTAATCTCGGTACTTGCGAGGCTGAGACCGGAGGATCCGGGTTCATGGCCAGCCTCAGCTACTTAGTGAGGCCGTCCACAACTTAGTGAACCCTGTTTCAAAATAAAGAATAAAAAAATAGGACTGGGGGTGTAGCTCGGAGGTAGAATGTCCTGGGTTCAATCCCCAGTAACGCAAAAAAAAAAATTTATATCCAGACCTTTGTCTAATTACTCTTACCAAAAATGCCTGTATTCTCAACATCCCTCCTGAAGTAACATGTGTAAGCTGAGCATGATCACCAGGTGCGGTCCAGCAGTGTGGGTCAGGTGACATGTTAGTTTTTTATTTTTTTATTTTTTTAGGTACTGCGGATTGAACCTAGGGGCATTCTACCTCCAGGCTACACCCACAGCCCTATTTTATTCTTTTTTTTTTTTTTGGTGGTACCGGGGATTGAACCCAGGGGCGTTCTACCCGGCCCTATTTTTTTATACTTTATTTTGAAACCGGGACTCACGAAGTTGCGGAGGGCCTCACTAGAGAGAGAGAGAGAGAGAGAGAGAGAGAGCGAGCGAGCTGAGGCTGGCTGCGAACCCGGATCCTCCGGTCTCCGCCTCCCAAAGTACTGGGGTTACAAGCGTGCGCCACCATGCCTGTCCACCACGCCTGGCTTTTATTCTTTATTTTGAAACAGGGTCTCAGTAAGTTGCTGAGGCTGGTTTCGAATCTGCAATCCTCATGTCTCAGCCTCCCAAGTACTGAGATTAGAAGCGTGCGCCACCAAGCCTGGCTGGTCTTTTTTTTTAATGTGTTTCTAAATGACACTATTTTTCCCTCTCCATCCACATTATTTTTTTTTCTTTTCTGTGGTACCGGAGGTTAAACCCAGGGTCATTGTACCTCCAAGCTATACCCCCAGCCCTTTTTGTTTTTTGTTTTGGAACAGGGTCTCACCAGGAGGCTCTCAGGTTCAAGGACAGCCTCAGCAAGTCATGAGATTCTCATCAACCTAGCAAGACCCTGTTTCAAAATAAAATTTAAAAAATAGGACTGGGGGTGTAGCTCAAGAGGTTGAATGCCCCTGGGCTCAATCCCCAGTACCACAGAAATAGGGTCTTGCTAGGTTGATGAGAGTTTCATTTATTGCTGAGTCTGTCCTCGAATCTGTGAGCCTCCTATCTCAGCCTCCCAAATACTGCCTCCATGTCTAGCTTCAGCCTTTTTTATTATTTTGAAATAGTCTCACTAAGTTGCTGAGAATGGCCTCGAACCTGCAATCCCCGTCTCAGCCTCCCAAGTACTGGGATTATTGACAAGCAACACCACCCCCAGCTTTATTTCTTTATATTAAAATTCATTCTGTATAATCCATACCAATGATATATGCTTAAAGAAAAGACAATGGGAGCCGGGCGTGGTGGCGCACGCTTGTAATCCCAGTACTTTGGGAGGCGGAGACCGGAGGATCCGGGTTCGGGGCCAGCCTCAGCTCTTGCTCGCTCTCTCTCTCTCTCTCTACCTAGTGAGGCCCTCCGCAACTTCGTGAGACCCAGTTTCAAAATAAAGTATAAAAAATAGGGCCGGGGGCATAGCGCGGAGGTAGAACGCCCCAGGGTTCAATCCCCGGTACCGCAAAAAAAAAGAAAAGAAAAGACAAGACAGTGGGCAAATTTTACTGAATATAAATTCTATCTAATAAAGGTAGCTTTTTAAAAAATAACAGAAAAGACAAAAACATAATAGTAGCTAAGTTCACAATATATAGAGATGTTCATTGCTCGGTGTCTAATCTCAGTATTAGGTAAATTTGACTTTGTTTATCACAATTAGCAGGCCCATCTTCTTTCCTTTTTCACCTCTTTTGTTAATATCTTTGCTTACTCCGTAATCTTCTTGACATTTTCCATCAGGTCCGTTCTACTCTTGGGTACTAGAATCACAGTATTTGGCTCTATTTCGTAGAAGAAATATTCAGTGTTTTTTTTTTTTTATAACAGAAGAAACATGGTTTGGAAGTGGTATTTATTATCTAATTTATTATATAATTACATTTAGCTTATTTGTTTATTTTTCTCAGACTGTGCTTGAAGTCTAATCCTCTGGGAACTTTAAGTGATATTTAGCACTTGAAATCACTCCTTTCAACCTGTTTTTTAAGTATGTTTAACAAAAATTAACAGTACATTGTCATTTATTCTTCAAAAATAGTTGTTCAGACTTTGCAGAAGTAATTGAGGTTAGTCCAGCCTGGCTTCAACACAAATAAAGTTTTTGTTTTGTTCTGTTTTTTTTTTGTTGTTGTTGTTGTTGTTTTTCAGTACTGGGGATTGAAACCAGAGGCATTCTACCTATGAGCTACACCCCCAGCACTATTTTTTATTCTTTTTTTGGGGGGACACTGGGGATTGAACCCAGGGGCATTCTACCTCCAAGCTACACCCCCAGACTGATTTATTTTTTATTCTTTATTTTGAAACAGGGTCTCACTAAGTTGCCGAGGGCCTCACTAAGTAGCTGAGGCTGGCCATGAACCTGGATCCTCTGGTCTCAGCCTCCCAAGTAATGGGATTATAAGCGTGCGCCACCACGCCCGGCTCTATTTTTTATTCTTTATTTTTAACCAGCGTCTAAGTTGCAGATGGCGTCACTAAGTAGCTAAGGCTGGTCGTGAACCGCTTATCCTCCTGTCTCAGCTTCCCAAGTACTGGGATTACAAGAGTGCAACACCACGACTGGCTATAAAGCTTTTTGTTTATTTGTTTTGGGGGGTTTTTTGTTTCTTTTTTTGTTTTTGGTACTGGGGATTGAACCCAGAGGCATTCTAACTCCGAGCTACTCCCCCAGTCCGAGTTTTTAATTCTTATTTGGAAACAGGGTCTCACTAGGTTGCTGAGAGCCTCACTAAGTTGCTGAGATTGGCTTCGAACCTGTGATCCTCCTGACTTAGCCTCCCAAATACTGGGATTACAGGCATGTGCCACTACCCACGGCCACCACGCCCAGCTTCAATAAAGTATTTTTAAAGAGGTATAAACTAGCAACTGGCTAGAACAAATAAATCATTGTGAAACCTTCAGTGCACATAGCTCTTGGTGCCTCTCTCCTGCCCTTAGTCCCCCTCAGCTATCAGCACTGACATCAAGAGTTTAAGTTTGTGGGAAGACTGGTTGTGAAGCCTCTGACTAGACTGTAGAATACAGTCCTCCATGACCACTGTGCTGGCATCCCACAGAGCCGGCCATCTGACTCATGTCCTCCCTTCACTCTGCTCCCAAGAACCCACCAGTTTCCTCCCAAGTGATGTTTCATGTTAGGTATTCAACCAAGAGAGCGGCTAAGGAATCTGCCTCCACTCTCAAAGTCACCTACACCGGGCTGGGCGTGTAGCTCAGTAGTAGAGCCCTTGCCTAGCATGCGTGAAGCCGGGTTGCATCCCAGCAACCCCCGCCAAAATTCATCAACACTGAACTTATTTCTTTTTTTTTTTTTTTTTTTTTTTTTTTGCGGTACTGGGGATTGAACGCAGGGGCGTTCTACCTCCGTGCTACGCCCCCGGCCCTATTTTTTATACTTTATTTCGAAACTGGGTCTCATGAAGTTGTGGAGGGCCTCATTAAGGAGAGGGAGGGGGAGAGAGAGAGAGCGCGAGCGAGCGAGCTGAGGCTGGCCGCGAACCTGGATCCTCCGGTCTCCGCCTCCCAAAGTACTGGGATTACAAGCGTGCGCCACCACACCCGGCCACTGAACTTATTTCTAAATATCTTTGAAGTTCTTAACTTTCTCACACTGAAGTTTATAAGGACATCAAAGTTTTTCCTGGCCAGTCCTTTTAAAGGCTGACCCTTTCAGTGGAAAATACTGTGCATTGCTATTCGAAGAAGCTGAGACAAGCATTAATTCTGTTCACAGGCATAGGAACATAAACTTTGAAAAGTATTTGAAATGCATGTCTAGAAAATATCTGCTTTAGCCAGGTGTGAGGCCCTCCACAACTTCATGAGACCCGGTTTCAAAATAAAGTATAAAAAATAGGGCCAGGGGTGTAGCCCAGAGGTAGAACGCCCCTGGGTTCAATCCCCGGTACCGCCAAAAAAAAAAAAGAAAATAATCTGCTTTCATTCATCTTTTTCTTTAGCTACACAGCTGGTTAAGTATCTTAACAGCAACAAGATAAGCAAACTTAACATCTCTAAATGCATTTTTTTTCTTGCCATACTTAGAAAAGAGTCTCAATTTTCTCACCACCTGAAGGGTCTATTTGAGACAATGCTTGAGATTAACCTCTAATTCACATTAAAATTAAGATAAAAGAACTAGGTATGGTAGCATATGCCTGTAATCCCAGGGAGGCTGAGACAGGAGGATTGCAGGTTTGAGACCAACCTCAGCAACTTACTAAGATGCTCGGCAACCTAGAGAGACCCTGTTTCAAAACAAAAACTAAAAAATAGATTGGGGTGTAGCCCAGAAGTAGTAGAACGCCCCTGGGTTCAATCCCCAGTACCACAAAAAAATATATTCAGTGGTTAGTATATTTTCTCTTAAATTTATAGACTTGGATATATGATCTTAATATGGGTTATTTTTTGAGGAATAACATTTTTAAGTGGCTACACTTCCAAATGGATATAGTACACAAAGCTGTGCAATTGAGTGAGCAAAAAATAGCAGTGGTAAGCTCCTGAAAACGTAAGTCCTGCTACTTAGAACATTTTCACAAAGAACTAGTAGTAGCCAGACTTTTGAAATGAATTGAATACTTAATTTTGTACAAAAATGTGACTCCATCTGCCCTTACTACTAGGTTGAAGCTGGTTTGGGGGAAATAATTTCTCTGGTATGCACAAGGGTACCTTTAACTGTTCTTTTTTTTTTTTTTTAACTTCAGGCTAATCTAGATGAAATCCAGATGAGTTCACCTATATTCCTTAGAGCTTTAATGACAGCCGTTTGTAAAGCAGCTATAATAGGTAAGTGACATTTCTGAAAGCAGCTTTTAACAACTGAAATTCTTAATATGTCAATTACTGATTACATGGTCTGATTTGTTTATTTATTTAGTGGTACTGGTGTTTGAACCTAGGTGTGTTCTACCACTGAGCTAAACCCCTAGCCCTTATTATTTTTTATTTTTATTTATTTGTTTATTTATTTGCGGTACTGGGTATTGAACCCAGGGGCATTCTACCTCCGAGCTACACCCCCGGCTCTATTTTTTTAATCCTTTATTTTGAAACCGGGTCTCACGAAGTTGCGGAGGGCCTCACTAAGTAGCTGAGGCTGGCCGTGAACCCGGATCCTCCGGTCTCCGCCTCCCTCCCAAGTACTGGGATTACAAGCATGCGCCACCACGCCCGGCATTATTTTTTATTTTGAAACTGGGTCTCGCTAAATTGTTGAAGTTGAAGCTGGGCATGGTAGCACACACCTGTAATCCCAGTACTTGGGAGGCTGAGACAGGAGCATCACAGGTTCGAGGACAGCCTAGCCTTAGCAAGTAGTGAAACTCATCAACCTAGCAAGACCCTGTTTCAAAATAAAAATAAAATCTGGGCGTGGTGGCGCACGCTTGTAATCCCAGTACTTTGGGAGGCGGAGACCCGAGGATCCGGGTTCGCGGCCAGCCTCATCTCTCTCTCTCTCTCTCTCTCTCCCTCTCTCCCTGTCTCTCTCTCTCCCTCTCTACCTAGTGAGGCCCTCCGCAACTTCGTGAGACCCGGTTTCAAAATAAAGTATAAAAAAATAGGGCCGGGGGTGTAGTGCGGAGGTAGAACGCCCCTGGGTTCAATCCCTGGTACCACAAAAAAAAAAGAATAAATAAATAAATAAATACCTATATGAGAAAATAAAATACTAAAAGTTTCTTCTGTTCTATGTTGACTTAATTTTATATGGTAATATAATTTTATTGACTATGAATTACATTGATGAATAGGGTTAGAATTGGTAGGAACCCTAAATATATTCCAAGTTATATACAGTATTTAACAACATTTAATGAGGACATCTACTTAGCCTCTGATGGAAGTCCATGTTTCTATCAGTGTAGTGGGGGGAAAAAAGTTAATCTACCCAAGAATTGTCTCAGAATTTCAGGTCTGGCCTCTGGGAGTGGTAACACATGCCTGTAATTCCAGTACTTGGGAGGCTGAGACAGGAGGATTGAAGGTTTGCAGCCAGCCTCAACAACTTAGTGAGACTCTCAGCAAGTTAGCGAGACCCTGTTTCAAAATAATAAAATAGGGCAGGAGGTGTAACCCAGAGGTAGAAGGCCCTTGGGTTCCATCCCTATTACCACCAAAGAAAAGAAGGGAGGGAGGGAAAAAAACAGGGTCTAGCTAGGTTGAGAGTCTATGTTGCTGAAGCTCTCATCGAACCTGGGATCCTCCTGTTGCAGCCTACCAAGTACTGGGATTACAGACAGGCGCCGCCACACCTAGCTCAATGTTAGTTCTTTAATGAGATAAATTACAAGCTAAGTAGAAACTGTTCTTTGTGTGTGTTTGTGTGGTACTGGGGATTGAGCCCAGGGGCCTTCTACCTCTGAGCTACACCCCCAGCCCTATTTTATTTATTTATTTATTTATTTATTTATTTATTTATTTATTTTTTGGCGGTACTGGGGATTGAACCCAGGGGTGTTCTACCTCCGAGCTACACCCCCGGCCCTATTTTTTATTCTTTATTTTGAAACAGGGTCTCACGAAGTTGCGGAGGGCCTCACTATGTAGCTGAGACTGGCCGCGAACCTGGATCCTCCAGTCTCAGCCTCCCAAGTACTGGGATTACAAGCGTGCGCCACCACTCCCGGCTCCTATTTTATTTTTATTTTGAAACAGGATCTCACTAGGTTGATGAGAGTCTCACTACTTGCTGAGGCTGTCTTCAAACCTGCAATCCTCCAGTCTCTGCCTCCCAAATACTGGGATTACAGGCGTGTGCCACCATACCCAGCTGAAACCATTATTTATTTTTTTATTTATTTAGGTACCGAGTTTTGAACCCAGGGACATTCTACCTCTGAGCTACATCCCCAGCCTTATTTTATTTTTTATTTGGAAACAGGGTCTCGCTAAGTTACTGAGGGTCTCAGTAAATTGCTGAGGCTAGCCATGAACCTATGAGTCTTCTTTCTCAGCCCCCCAAGTACTGGGATTACAGGCATGCACCACCATACCCAGTTGAATTCATGAATTTTTTTTTTTTTTTGGCGGTACCAGGGATTGAACCCAGGGTTGTTCTACCTCCGGGCTACACCCCCAGCCCTATTTTTTATTCTTTATTTTGAAACAGGGTCTCACTAGGTTGCAGAGGGCCTCACTAAGTAGCTGAGGCTGGGTGCAAACCCGGATCCTCCTGAGTACTGGGATTACAAGCAAGCACAACCACGCCCAGCTATGAAATTTTTTTTTTTTTTTGCAGTACCGGGGATTGAACACAGGGGCGTTCTACTTCCGTGCTACACCCCCGGCCCTATTTTTTTATGCTTTATTTTTGAAACCGGGTCTCACGAAGTTGCGGAGGGCCTCACTAAGTAGAGAGAGACAGAGAGAGACAGAGAGATAGATCGATCGATCGATCGATGGATTGATCGCATGCTGAGGTTGGCCACGAACCCGGATCCTCCGGACTGGGATTACAAGCGTGCACCACCACACCTGGCTGAAATTTTTTTTTTTTTTTTTCG
>PVJS01063888.1:0-10377 GCA_004027185.1 Glis glis | reverse complement strand
AGTACTTGGGAGGCTGAGACAGGAGGATTGCAAGTTAGAGGCCAGCCTTAGCAACTTAGTGAGGCCCTCAGCAACTCAGCGAGACCCTGTTTCAAAATAAAAAATAAAATAAGGCTGGAGGTATAGTTTGGAAGTAGAATGCCCCGGGTTCAATCCCCAGTAACACACACACACACACACACACACACACACACGTTGGGCATGGTGGCACACACTTACACTCCCGGTATTTGGGAGGCCGAGGTAGGAGAATCTCAGGTTCAAGGTCAGCCTCCGCAACTTAGTGAGACCCTGTTTCAAAATAAAAAAATAAAAATAGGGCTCAGACTTAGAATGCCCCTGGGTTCAATCCCCAATACCACAAAAAAGATTAAAAAACAATAGAAAGGTAAGTGATGGAACAGAATGAAGCAGAGATAACAAGAGCCCCTGAGATGGCAGCACAGTGACCAGTCCCTGGAGTTGCCTCGGCTCCCCAGGACCATTGCGACAAATCCCCACACGACGTCTGCGATCCCGCTATGACCCAGGAAACACAGAGCCAAGCCAAAGGAGGACTCTCAGCAAGTTAAAAAGGTTTATTGCCAGTCCAGGCTTCCAATGCGCGCAGAACAGGGGGCCGTCGTGGTTCAGAAAGCTGTTACAGCACAACAGGGCAGTGGGCGGACGCAGGCGGCCCGATGTTAGTGAATCTACCATCTCTTCGTTGGACCTCTGCTCCACAAAGCAGCTGCTGTGGGGCCACCTCTTCAGCATCGGCCCCTCCATCCTGATGGCAGCTTCAGATCCACGCAGCTCGCAGCTCTGAGAGGCCACAGACCTCCTTGAGCCCTGGCAGACGCCGAGGTGCCAGACACCGCGGAGCTGGCCCTGGGGCGGGAGAAATGGTGGCAGAGGAGTTGCCTTGAAATTCTTAGGCCAGAGGTGGCAAACCGGCCACCCGTGGCCCGGATCTCCCCAGACAAGTCCACTTGGCCCCTTTGGCCTATTCAGTATATATTCAGTATATAAAAACAATTAGCTGCCGATATTTAAAAATTGCAAGATTTCATATAAAAATCTGTATTTTTGGGCCTCCCTAGGGGAAAAAAAGAATGTGACGATCTGGCAATACCGGACCCCCATTATTCTTACATGGCACTAGCCAGCTATATATAGACGGATCTACCATCCCGATTTTTTTTCTACCATCCCAATTATATCCCCAACTGGACTGGACCTTGACTGCCCGTATCAGAGCATAGGTGCATAGGTGGTTGGGTTTTTTTTAATATAGTATAAGGAATACTTTGGAGGGGGGGACTGGGGATAGAACCCAGGAGCATTCTACCTCCGAGCTACACCCCCAACCCTTTTTATTTTCTATTTTGAAACACGGTCTCCGTAAGTTACCACACGCTGTCCTCCAACCTGCCATCCTCCTGTCTTAGCCTCCCAAGTACTGCGATTACATGCGTGCGGCACCGTGCCCGGCTTCCACTGCGCGTATTATCTTTATGAAATAAGGAAGCGCGGAGGCCGTGCTCGGAAGCAACGTGTTTCTATTGCTGTCTCTTGCTCGGCCCGCAGGAACCTGAGCTTGTCGCCGAGCCTGCACGAGAACCTCACCCCCACACACCCTGCCTGCCCATGATCCCCGGACCCCAGTGTTGATTAGGCGAACCTAGAAAAGGACAAAAAATGAACCAGGGAAGTTAATAAAGGAAGCAGCTAAGAGCTACTACTCCAGCAACTGGACGCAGGAGGGGTTTGGAATAGAAGGGAAATGTTAATATTGGCACTCTGCTTGGAAGTCAGGGACCAAAGAGAAGAGAAAGTCAAAAAGGTACTTCGGTAGGTCAAGACTGGGTTAGTCTGAACTTAAGGTCCCCAAACACATTGGCTCCTGTTTCTTGACTGTTTTAGAAGTTTTTAAAAGCGCTTAGAAAGTCATCGGGGTGGGGAGGAGAGAGACGTGGCCGGCCCTCCCGAGGTCCGGGGCTCATCAGCTTAAGATGTTAGTGGCACGTGAGGATTTTCAGTGAGAAGAGCAGATCCGTCAGAGCCAGGGGCTTGACGGCGGGCAGAGGCAGAGCTGGGCGCTGGCAAACGGAAGACGGAGGAAGAGGAGCGCCCTCCTCATACCCCTTCATTGCGGCGGCTGCGCCTCACTATTTGGCCTTCAGAGAGGCGGACATCCTGATGCAGCCCAGGCGCTTCCCGCCGCTGCTCAGGATGCTCTGGATGCGGTAGTTCCCCGAGCTGAGCCAGCCGGGCAGCTCCAGGTCGGGCACCTCGAAGTCACTCTTGGGCATCGAGTAGGTCCCCTGTGGGAAAGAAGTGGGCCACTGGTCAGGGGAGCCTCCGGATGGACCTCGCACAGGGCTATCCTCCCCCACCCCCCAGTACTTACTTCTTTGAAGGGACAGTGGCAGGGGAGCCCCCAGGTGTGCAGGGGCTCTGGGCAGGGCTCCCCAGGGGGAACGAAGGTGTTAAGAATATCACAGGCGTTTTCGTAGGTACAGCTGCCTATCTGCTCCACACACGGGATCTTGATCCACAAGCCAGCCACCTCCTTCTCCAGAGTCAACTCCACCTGGGGAGAAAGGGTGTGACACGAGGGTGCACGTGTCAATCTCAGGACAAACATGCCAGCTCCCTGCCTCTTTGAAAGGCCAGGATTAAATTTCAGTCACAGAAATTTAACTGGATGGAGAAGCTTACACAGTCCTATCCTGGAATGACAATATTGGGACACATGATAGACATTAATAATTGAATGGGAATTTCTCCCTTCATTGAATCACATACAATTTTTTCTTTCCCTCTTCTTCCTCCCTCCCACCTTCCCTTCTTTCCTTCCTTTCTTTGCAGTACTAAGGAATTAAACCCAGGAGCACTCTGTGACTGTGCTACATTCCCAGCGTGTGTGTGTGTGTGTGTGTGTGTGTGTGTGTGTTGTGTTACTGGGGATTGAACCCAGGGGCATTCTACCTCTGAGCTACACCCCCAGACCTATTTTTTATTCTTTATTTTGAAACAGGGTCTCGCTAAGTTGCAGAGGGCCTCACTAAGTAGCTGAGGCTGGCCGCGAACCCGGATCCTCCAGTCTCAGCCTCCCAAGTGCTGGGATTGCAAGCGTGCGCCACCACACCTGGCTCTATTTTTTGTAAACAGGGTCTCATTAAGTTGCTGAGGGCCTCACTAAATTGCTGAGGCTGGTCACGAACCTGTGATCCTGTCTTAGCCTCCCAAGTATAAGAATTAAGCAGGGCGTGGTGGCGCATGTTTGTAATCCCAGTACTTTGGGAGGCGGAGACCGGAGGATCCGGGTTCGCGGCCAGCCTCAGCTCGCATACGCGCAAGTGGGCGCTCTCTCTCTCTGTCTCTCTCTCTCTCTCTACTTAGTGAGGCCCTCCGCAACTTCGTGAGACCCGGTCTCAAAATAAAGTATAAAAAATAGGGCCGGGGGCGTAGCGCGAAGGTAGAACGCCCCTGCGTTCAATCCCTGGTACCGCAAAAAAAAAAAAAAAGAATTACAAGTGTGCGCCACCACGCCCAGCTTCCCCAGCCCTTTCCGCTTATTTATTTATGTATTTATGTATGTATGTGTTAATTTATTTATTTTGCTACTGAGGATTGAACCCAGGGATATTCTACCTCTGAGTCATACCCCCAGCACTTTTTAAAATTTTTTTATTTGGAAAAAGGGTCTCACTGAGATGCCGAGGCTGGCCTCAAATCTGTGATCCTCCTGCCTCAGCCTCCCAAGTACTGGGATTACAAACAATGCACCACCACTCCCGGCTTTACTTTTTATTTTGAGACAAGGTCTCACTAAATTACCCAGGCTAGCTCAAACTTAAGATCCTCCTGCCTCAGCCTCCCAAATAGCTGGAATTCTAGGCCTATGCCACCATACCCAGCTCAATCTTAGAATTCTTTAGCCAGGCGTGGTGGTGCACACCTGTAATCCCAGTACTTGGGAGGCTGAGACAGGAGGATCACAGGTTTGTGGCCTGCCTCAGCAATTTAGCAAGGCCCTCCACAACTTAGTGAGACCCTGTTTCAAAATAAAATAATAAAATAGGGCTGGAGGCATAGCTCAGAGGTAGAATGCCCCTGGGTTCAATCCCCAGTACCGCAAAAAATAAATGAATAAAAAATAAAATAAAATAAAATAATAAAATAGGGCTGGGGGTGCAGCTCAGAGGTAGAATGTCCCAGGGTTCAATCACCAGTACCGCAAAAAGAAAAAAGAA
The DNA here is from genome assembly GCA_004027185.1 of Glis glis. Lineage (NCBI taxonomy): Eukaryota > Metazoa > Chordata > Mammalia > Rodentia > Gliridae > Glis > Glis glis. Next base: position 6,136 of record PVJS01063888.1, on the reverse strand, counting down.
AAGAAAAGAATTCTTCACTAGTGCTAGTGAAACGGCACTAACTGGATTAACCGTGGTCTTGTTGCTGGCTTTCCGTCCAAGCCAGGTCGAAGCTGGCAGAACCCTTTCTAGCTAGGACTTCAGACAGCTGCGAGCAAATGATGGGAGCTGGTTACCAAGGCGAAACTTCGGGCGCTTCTTGGATCACATATTCTCCGGAAAGCCACAGAAGGCAGAATTAAGAAGAAGAGGAATTTAGAGGGCGGCCACTTGGAGGCTGGCCTCGGATCTTAATGCCAGCCAGGTTACAACAGATGGCGCTACCTCCAGAAGTGGCGGGCTCCCCGGACTCCACGGGGAACCCTACACAAGGATCCCTGCACCCCGCAGGAAGCTGGATGAGAAGATCTAGAAGGGGCTTCCTACCCCTGTGTCACCATCCTACTCCCACGCTGGAGGAAGGAAGGGAGCGGCCAGGACTCCAGGGCGGACAGCCCCGCTGTGCTGGCAAGTGCTGAACGTTAACTGTCTCAGCCGTCACCAGTGCCGATGAGCTGTCCCTTAGACCCTCGGTCACGTCCACCAAAGCTCTCCAGGGAAACTACAAACATCTGATCCCTTGTGGACGCTACGGCAGGAAGCCACATTTTTAGGCTACCTTTCTTTATTTTATTTATTTATTTTTGTGGTACTGGGGAATTGAACCCAGGGGCATTCTACCTCTGATCTACACCTGCAGCCCTATTTTATTTTTTTAGTTTGAAACAGGGTCTCACTAAGTTGCTGAGAGCCTCGCTAAGTTGCTGAGGCTGACCGCGAACCTGCAATCCTCTGTCTCAGCCTCCCACGTACTGGGATGACAGGTGTGCACCACCATTCCCAGCTTTGGGGTCCCTTTCAACTCTGACATTCTAGCCATCTTTGAGTCGCAGCCTGCGGGCTTGCTCTGTTTGGGGTTTTGTTTCTAAGAGACAGATCCCGGACGGAGCAGATCCCTTCAGAGTCCGCTGGGCTCGGGCTGGCTTTCCAGGCAGTCTTCCAACTGCCCCGGGTCTCGGGATATTGGCTGCTTTCCTCCACACCAGAAAGAAGGGAGAAATGAGAACCCCCGGATCCTGCATGGACAAGTTCACATTGCTGGCCCCGTCTGCTCTGCGGTCAGGCACCCATCATCCCCACCCTTAGTCACACAGCACCCCGTCTGCTCTCCCTCCCTCCCCTCTCCTGACAAACCTGTGCCCACTCCTCCGACTAGGAGAAGCCAGACAGAGGCCTGAGTGGGAAGGCTGGCTCTCCCACTTTCTAGTGTGGAGCCCTGAGGAGAGTTACCCAACTGTTCTCAGTCTCAGCCGGGCACGGTGATGCACACACTCGTAATCCCAGTACTTGGGAGGCTGAGACAGGAGGATGGCACCCTCACCAACTTAGCAAGACCCTGTTTCAAAATAAAAAATAAAGCCAGGCATGGTGGTACATGCCTGTAATCCCAGCACTCGGGAGGTTGAGACAGGAGGATCACAGGTTCAAAGCCAGCCTCAGCAACTTCGTGAGGCTCTCAGCAACGTAGCAAGACACTGTTTTCAAATAAAAAATGAAATAGGGCTGGGGGTGTCACTCGGAGGTAGAATGGCCCTGAGTTCAATCCCCAACACTACAAAAATAAAATAAAATAAAATAAAATAAAATAAAATGGGCTCAGGGTGTAGCTCAGTGGGAGAGCACTTGCCTAGCATGTGTGAGGCCCTGGGTTCAATCCCCAGTACTACCAAAAAGAAACAAAATAGGGTCTTATGGCTCTTTTAAAAACTTTAAAAATGCCGGGCGTGGTGCCACACGCTTGTAATCACAGTACTTGGGAGGCTGAGACAGGAGGATCGCAGGTTCGAGGACCGCCTCAGCAAGTAGTGAGACTCTCATCAACCTAGCAAGACCCTGTTTCAAAATAAAAATAAAAAAATAGGGCTGGGGAGTAGCTCAGAGGTAGAATACTTCTGGGTTCAATCCCCAATACCACAAAAAAACTAAATTAAAAATTAAAAAACAAGTCAGGCATGGTGGCACACACCTGTATTCCAGTACTTAGGAGGCTGAGACAAGAGGATCACAAGTTCAAGGCCAGCCTCAGAAACTTAGTGTGACTTTCAGCAACTTAGCAACAACCCGTTTCAAAATAAAAAATAAAAAGGGCTGGGGGTGTAATTCACAGGTAGAATGCTCCTGAGTTCAACCCCCAGTACCAAAAAATACGTGTGTGTGTGTGTGTGTGTGAGTGATTGTATGAGAAAAAGCTGCAGAGACTACCCTACTAAATGTCAAAATGAGCATGCCTAGCCAGGCGTGGTGATACACGCTTATAATCCCAGTACTTGGGAGGCTGAGATGGGGGATCCGGGTTCGTGGCCAGCCTCAGCTACTTAGTGAGGCCCTCCACAACTTAGTGAGACCCTATTTCAAAATAAAGAACAACAAAAAAAATAGGGCTGGGGTGTAGCTCAGAGGTAGAATGCCCCTGGGTTCAATCCCCAGTACCACACACACACAAAAAATGTGTACGCCTTACCACTAGGCAGTGAGACTTCGGTGATTTATCTTCTTCTCCTTTTGGCCACCCGCATCTAAAGCTGTCTACAAACTACTAGCTAAATGATGCGTCTATTTTGTAGTAAACGGACACAACGAAACCCAATCGTCAACCACTGTGGGCCACCACGTCGAAGGGGGCTGGCGCACTCCCTGCCAGGCGCCAGAGCTCAGTCGCCTGTGCCCTCCTGGGGACCTTGTCAGGGCTACCTCACCCTTCAGCCCTGAGATCCTGCGATTCTATGATCCTGAGTAAGTCTCTGGGCCCGCGCATCTTGTGTCGCTGTGGGACTGCAGGACCTCAAACTCCTCACCCGCCCACCCAGCTCACCTTCTGCGGGGAAGTGAGGGGGACGCTGGTCTTGACCTCCGCGCTGACCGTCAGGTTCCCAGGAAGGAGGATGGGGTCGGGTTCCAGCGTCAGGCTTTTGATCACAGCGGGATCCTTCCCTTCATCACAGTTGTCCCAGGAAAAGCTACTGAACTGGGATGGGGAGGGACAGTCAGGCAGCAGGGAAAGGGGAGAAAAGAGAAGTTGACGAGAGACTCGGGTCAGAGGCACAAGAGCACGGGCTGCCACCCCTCGCTGAGCTTCGCCAGGAGTCCCATCTTAAACTTGGCATTATACTTGCCCTAGCCATTTTATAGGGGAGGACTGACTACACTAAAAAACTCAAAGGACATAATCTCCCAAAAGTGTGTTGTAAGATGGGAGTGGGGGCGCATGCTTGTAATCCCAGTGCTTGGGAGGCTCGGACAGGAGGATCGCAGGTTCGAGGACAGCCTCAGCAAGTAGTTGAGACTTTCATCAACCTAGCAAGACCCTGTTTCAAAACAAAAATAAAGTAGGACTAAGGGTGTAGCTCGGTGGTAGAATGCCCCTGGGTTCAACCCCCAGTACAAATAAATAAATAAATAGGACAGGGGGTATAGCTCGGAGGTAGAATGCCCTGGGTTCAATCCCCAGTACCACACACACACAATCTAATATCTGCTGGTTGTGGTGGCGCATGCCTGTAACACCAGTACTTGGGAGGCTGAGACAGGAAATCCAAAGGTTCAAGACCAGCCTCAGCTACTTAGTGAGGGCCTCCACACTTAGACCCTGTTTCAAAATAAAAAATAGGGCTAGGGGTATAGCTCGGAAGTAAAATTCCCCTGGGTTCCATCCCCAGTACCACAAAAAAAAAAAAGTGTGCTGTACATTATAAAGTATAACATAACAGACCTCGAACTTCTAAATAGATGACCAAGCTCATCTGTCTTGGAGGTGCCTTTTCTGACCTCCCACCTCCCTGCTGCCCCCTCCTCTCCAGCCAGCCTTGGGAGCCCTCTGGGGACAGGCTCCTGGAGGAGTCATCTTTACATCTACACCCAGGACCCCGTTCAGTCACAGCCGTTGCTCAATCCAGGACCAGGAACAACCGAGCATAAAACACAGTGGGAAACCTAAGGGCATCCGAAACCCCACCCTGAGGGATCACACACACACACACACACACACACACACACACACACACGGCGTCTCTGGTTGATGAATGATTCCCAGGGAACTGACTTCCCCCCATTGCAGCCAGTGCTTTCTTTCCTACTGCCACCCTGTTACTCACACCGTGACCCCCGCTGGAGTCCCCTCCACTCCTCTGGTTCTCCGCCCACCTCCCCCAGGAGGGCTCCTGATTCTCCCACCATCCGGTCCAACTCCACAGGACAACTCACTTCTCATCGCCACAGATGATTTTTTTTTTTTTTTTTTGCGGTACCGGGGATTGAACCCAGGGGTGTTCTACCTCCGAGCTACACCCCCGGCCCTATTTTTTATCCTTTATTTTGAAACCGGGTCTCACGAAGTTGCGGAGGGCCTCACTAAGTAGCTGAGGCTGGCCTCGAACCTGCCATATTGAGGATGTGTTAAAGATCATCTGTGGCCGGGCGTGGTGGCGCACGCTTGTAATCCCAATACTTGGGAGGCTGAGACAGGAGGATCACAGGTTTGCGATCAGCCTCTGTAATTTAGTGAGACCCTGTTTCCAAATAAAGAATAAAAAATAGGGTTGGGGGTGGAGCTCAGAGGTAGAATGCCCCTGGGTTCAATCCCCGGTACCACCAAAAAAAAGAATTAAAGACACAAGAGACGGTGTCATCCTTAGGACCTGGGCTGGTGCTCTCTGGGGTCCTAAGTTGGGGGTCGGGGCTGAAGCACCTGAACCTGTGAGTCGTGACCATGCTGAATTGAAGGAGGAGTAAAAACTCAGGGCTCTGCTGGTCTCTGGAAGAGGGAACAGACACATTGTCAACAAAAAGCAGTGAGGGGGCCAGGCGTGGTGGCACACTCCTGTAATCCCAGTACTTGGGAGGCTAAGACGGGAGGATCACAGGTTCAAGGCCAGCCTTAGTAACTTAGTGCAGCTCTCCACAACTTAGTGAGACCCTATTTCAAAATAAAAAGTGAAATAGGGCTGGGGGTGTAGCTCAGAGGTAGAAAGCCTCTGGGTTCCATCCCCAATACAAAAACAACCTGTGCAGGGAGCTGCTGAGGAGCGCAACGTGGGTGAATCAGGCAGCCCTGGGAAATCCTAGCCCAGCGCCTTCACCGGCTGAGTGCACAGTTCGGTAACCTCTGTGGAGCCTCGGTTTCCACATCGTCTATGTGGAGGCATCATGACTTCCTCTCAGGGCTGTCGGAAGGGTGTGAGTGTGGATGTAAAGTTCATGACATCGTGCGGGGCACAAAGCATGAGCTGGCTCCCTAAACGACAGCCAGGAGGCAGCCCGGCCCCTGCTTCCTGCCATTATTCTACGAGATTTCTGGAATGCCGGGTACACTTCCTTTACTTGAGCTTTCTGGAATGGGTTTCTAATCCTTGGAATGACAGGTCACACCGTGACTCAGAAAGGCAGGACAGGGTAGGTGCCAGCAAATGCTTCCTGGAGTCCTCATGTCTCAGATATTTATGGAGCAACAAGTATAGGCCCTGGGCTAAGGACTGTGCCCACTGTGGTAAACAATTAGACATGGCTCCTGCCCTGCCTGGCGGCATTTACAGTCTAATGTAAATCAAGATCCCCAGCCACAGTCTGAGAATGCTACAGAGGGAAAAAACAGGAGGGGATGCTGAGACTAACACAGGACTCCTTTAAACAGGGTGGAGGGAAAAAGTCATAAAAAATAAATAGTGTGGTAGGGAAGTGACGCTCAGCGACACTTGCAGGATGAGGAATGAGTCGCGTGAGTGCAGAGAACACAGATGGGCAAAGGCGCCAGGGCGGGAAGAAACTAAGCTGCACCGGGCCACCAGAGGAGGTGGATGAGGGACCCGCTGCACCGGACCACCAGAGGAGGTGGATGAGGGACCCGCTGCACCGGGCCACCAGAGGAGGTGGATGAGGGACCCGCTGCACCGGGCCACCAGAGGAGGTGGATGAGGGATCCGCTGCACCGGGCCACCAGAGGAGGTGGACGAGGGACCCGCTGCACCGGGCCACCAGAGGAGGTGGATGAGGGACCCGCTGTACCGGGCCACCAGAGGAGGTGGATGAGGAGAGGAGGTGGACAAGGGACCCGCCGCACCGGGCC
>PVJS01063887.1:0-10377 GCA_004027185.1 Glis glis | reverse complement strand
ATTCAATCTCCAGTAACACACACACACACACACACACACACACACACACACACACACACACACTACCAATGGTATTTGCCACAGAAATAGAAAAAAAACACTTCTAAAATTCATATGGAACCACAAAAGACACTGAATAGCCAAAACAGTCCTGAGCAAAAAGAAAAGGACTCGAAGCATCCTAATATCTGACTTTAACATACTACAAAGCTATTATAACCCCCAAACAGTATGGTACTGGCATAAAAATAGACAGCCCAGTGGAACAAAGTAGAGAACTCAGAAGTGAATCCATATATTTCAGCCAACTGATTTTCAACAAAGGCACCAAAAACATACCTTAGAGCTGGGTGTGGTGGCACACACCTGTAATCCCAGTACTTGGGAGGCTAAATTCAAGGTCAGCCTCAGCAAGTAGGAAGCTCTCAGCAACCCAGTGAGATCCTGTTTGAAAACAAAAAATAAGAAGGGGTGGGGGTATAGCTCCAAGGTAGACTGCTCCTGGGTTCAATCCCCAGTACCACACACAAAAAGCAACATACATTGGAAGAAGGACATTTTCTCCAGTAATTGGTGCTGGGAAAACTGGATATCCATATGCAGAATGAAATTGGACCCTTACCTCTCACCATATATGAAAATCAACTCAAAATGATCAAAGACTTAAATGTAAGACCTAAAGCTAGGCTTGATTGTGTACACTTGTAATTCTGGTACTTAGACAGGAGGCCGAGACAGGAGGATCACAGGTTGGAGGCCAGCCTCAGGAACTTAGAGAGACCCTGTTCCAAAATTAAAAAAAAAAAAAATTTAGAGGGCTGGTGGAGGGTAGAATGCCACTGGGTTCAATCTCCAGTAACAATGAATGAATGAATAAATAATGAATGAATGTAAGACCTGAAATTGTGAATCTAGCAGAAGAAAACTAGGGAAGAGCTTCAGGTCCTTGGTTTGGGCAAAATTTTTTTTTTGGTTTGTTGTTTTGGGGGTTTTTTTTTGCATATGATCCCAAAAGCATAGGCAACAAAAGCAGAATGAGATCACATCAAATTGAAGTTTCTGCACAGCAAAGGGAACAATTGACAAAGATAAGAGATATCTTGCACAGCTTGGTGGCACACACCTGTAATTGCAGTATTTAGGAGGCTGAGACAGGAGGATTGCAGGTTCAAGGCTAGCCTCGCCAACTTAGTGAGATCCTTTTTCAAAATAAATAAAATAGTGCTGGGGGGTGTAGCTCAGAGGTAGAACACCCCTGGGTTTAATCCCCAGTGCGCGCAAGTGCGCGCGCGCATGTGCACGCACACACACACACACACACACAGACACACACACACAAAGACAGCCTACAGAATGGGAGAAAATATTTGCAAATGATTGCTCTGACAAGGGATTAATATTCAGATTATATAAAGAACTCAAAAACTTACAGCAGATATCCCAATTAGCAAATGGGCAAATGATTTGAACAGACATTTTCAAAAGAATATACACAAATGGCCAAGAAGTATATGAAAAAATGCTCAACATCACTAATCAAGTAAATGCAAATCATGAGATATCATCTTTCCTCAGTTGGAATGGCAATTATCAAAAAGCAAAGAATAACAAATGCTGTCGTAGATGTGGAGAAGGGGAACTCTTACACACTGTTGGTGGGAATGTAAATTAATACAGCCAATATAGAATATCGAATTTACTCAAGAAACTAGAAATAGTACAACATTTGATACTTTTTTTTTCTGTGTATGTGGTACTGGGGATTGAACCCCTGGGGCATTCTACCTCTTAGCAATAAAAAGAACAGCCGGGCGTGGTGGCGCACGCTTGTAATCCCAGTACTTTGGGAGGCGGAGACTGGAGGATCCAGGTTCGAGGCCAGCCTCAGCGCGTGCGCTCTCTCTCTCTGTCTGTCTGTCTCTCTCTCTCTCTCTCTCTCTCTCTCTCTCTCTACTTAGTGAGGCCTTCTGCAACTTTGTGAGACCCGGTTTCAAAAATAAAGTATAAAAATAGGGCTGGGAGTGTAGCGCGGAGGTAGAACGCCCCTGGGTTCAATCCCCGGTACCGCAAAAAAAAAAAAAAGAACTGGGGGTATAGCTCAGTAGTAGAGCTACCCTGGATTCAATCGGTCCTCAATAACACATACACACACACACACACACACACACACACTCACTCACTCACACACACACAAGCACTGAGAGAAGACCTAAATAAATGGAGAGATGTTTTATGTTCAGAACCAGTATGGGAGCCGGGCGTGGTGGCGCACCCTTGAGAATAGGTCTCACTAAGTTGCTTAGGCTGGAGTTAAACTTGTGATCCTTCTGCCTCGGTCTCTCAAGTACTGGGATTGGGGGGAGGGAGAATTAATGAAGGAAACATTTCCATTGCCCTTATGTACATATGTGAAATTATCAGTGCCAACCTCAGTGTCATGTATGGGGAAGGAAAGGGTGTAGGGAGGGAGCTGGGGGAAGCTCACCAAGTGCTGTGTGCATGTATGTTCCTATCACTCTGAACTACATTATGATGTGACACTGCAATGCACCAATAAAAGTATAAAAATAAAAAAAATCAGAAAAAGTACTGGGATTATAGGTGTGTGCCCCTGTGCTTGGCTCTCTAAAATTCTTTTTAGTAATGTCTTATACTTTACAGTGTATGGACCTAGTATTTCTCTTGCTAAATTTATTTTAATTTTTTTGTGTGTGGTGCTGGGGTTTGAGCCCAGGGGCATTCTACCTCAGAACTACACCCCCAGCCCTATTTTTAAAATATATATAACTTATTTTATTTTTTTCAATTTTATCAAAAAACAGATTATTATGGCAACGTGACAATACACAAAGCATTAAACCACTGAACAGGACATCCTTTCAAAAGTGAGCCCCACGTCCAATTTAGTAGTTTCCCCCACAAATCCTTATCACCAATGACTACTTAATCAAATCTTGGACAATGACTACAATATTTTTTTTTGGTATGGAAAATTGAAGCCGGGACCTTGTGCATGCTAGGCAAGCACTCACCACTGAGTACACTCCCACCTCCCCTCCTTTCTTTTTAAGTCAGGGTCTTGTTAAGTTGCCAAGGCTGGCCACAAATTTGTAGCCATCCTGCCTTGTCCTCCTGAATAGCTTGGATTACAGGTGTGTGCCATTGTGCCCAGCGAGTATTATATTCTTCATATAACATGTTGCACACACCAGCTTATTGTAGAAGATTTTCTAAATGTGCCTCTCTTCTGGCCAGAAGAGACATTTCATCAAAAAACCTACAAATAGGGTCTTGTGCTCATCTGAAAATCTCACACCTGCCCAACAGTCCCAGATCTATGAACCGGCCATCAACAGACCAACCCCTCATCTGCTGACAGAGAAATCCTGAAAAAGCTGTACACTCATGACAAACCCTGGCACCAGGCTGGGGAAAAGAGAATGCTCCGGGAGAAGCTAGAAGAAATTGAACCTAAAGTCCGCATCTGGCGTGTCCAGGGTGGCCTTGGCTCTCCCTGCTGGACGCGGCCCGCAGACCCTTTGGCCCTTCATTCTGATGCCTCACCTACAGGCTGCACCAGGGCTGAATGGGAAGCAGCCCTAAGGGCCCGCAGGGACTCCGGCCTCTCGGCCTCCATCTGGGCCCTGTAGTCCCCACACCAGAGTCATCAGCTGCCTCTTCCGGGGAAGGGGTGTTCTTTCACTGTGCAGGGTCCGGATTGCCCCAAGAGCCTGCTCTTTCTGTTTTGGGGTGGGTCTCTGCCTCTTGAGGCCCAGCTCCAGCTGCTCCACGCACCAGGCCAGCTCTCAGGCCAGCTGCTCCGCCTGGGCCTCAGCGCTTAGCGGGGCTTCCTCAGAGGCCTTCTCGCCTCCATTCGCCACACAGATTATGTTCTGGGTTTTCTTCTTTTGCTTCCTCAAGACTGCCTCTCCGTCACCGCCTACCGGGTGCGCCCCGGGGCAGCGTCAATGCTTTTGGGTTGTCCTGAGCGGAGACAGGCACCTGCAGGACTCCAGTCACCGGGGACCCGGCCAGGGAGCAGAGGTCTGCGGGGCGAGCGGGCCGCTCTTGGGCGTGGGGCTGCTGGTGCCTCCGGAGCAGGATGTCCTGGAGCCGCCATGTGCCGCAGCGGCCACAGCTTATTAAATTAATTAATTTATTTATTTATATTTTTTTTTGCGGTACCGCGGATTGAACCCAGGGGCATTCTACCTCCGAGCTATACTCCCAGCCCTATTTTTTATTCTTTATTTTGAAACAGGGTCTCACTAAGTTGCGGAGGGCCTCACTAAGTTTCTGAGGCTGGCCGTGAACCTGGATCCTCCCGTCTCAGCTTCCCAAGTACTGGGATTACAAGGGAGCACGCCGGACTCTTATTTTATTTTTTAAAGTTGCTTCAGCTACTTAGGCTCTCGGCAATGTAGCAAGACCCTCTTTCCAAATAAAAAATAAAATAGGGCTGGGGGTGTAGCTTGGAGATAGAATGCCCCTGAGTTCAATCCTTAGCAACACACACACACACACACACACACACACACACACACACCACACACGTTTGGGGTATAGCTCAGATCATATATTATTATTAGCTGATAGTTGTAGAACAAATTTCTCTTAACATATTCTTTTATTATTTTGTTACTGAAGTTTGAACCCAGAGGCATTCTACCTCTGAGCTACCCATCCAACCCTTTTTTTTATTTTGAAATAGGTTCTCACTATGTTGCTGAAGCTAGCCTCAAACCTGCGATCCTCCTGTCTCACCCTCCAAAAAGCACTGGGATTACAGGCGTGCATCACCACACCCAGCACATATTCTTTATAATGTCTTAATTTTAGTTGCTAGAGACTGGTTAAATTGGCCTTTGTTAATGGATATCACCTTTGATATTTGTTTTAGCATTCTCACAGCTATAATCCAAAGACCTGACCATACAACTTAGAGGAAGGAAGATTTGCTCACGGTTTTCCTTGGAGATTTTGGGGTTCAGTCCATGTGAGGTTGGGGATTGTGGATCTCAAGGCATGGCAGTGGAGAGAGGGAGAGCGCAAGGCTTTGCTCCTCACATCATGGAGGCTGGAAGCAGAGAGTGAGGGGTGGAAGAACCAAGTATAATCCCCAAGGCTGCACCCCAGGGAGCCGCCTTCTCCAGCCACACCCTACCAGCCCAGGCCACCACCTGGGATTACAGTCCTCATGGCTCAGTTACATCAATTCCAAACACCAGTTGATGAGCTCTTCGGGGCCATTCTACATTTAACTGTAACAACACTGATACTTGTCTTAGCTATAAGATTAGAATCCTTTTTATAGAATGGGGCAGCCCTTATGGTACCCTGTAAATTTTTACTCCAAGTCATTCAGTTTTTGAATTAGTAATCTAAATTAGCAGCTATAGTCTGCCTCTTCATATTTAGGTCTAGAGTACGTATGTTGTAACCAAAAATAGCAAAGTTTTTATATTCCCTTATGCTGCCTTAGTGCTCATTATAATTTTCCCTGCTATAGGTACTATGGGGAGAGACTCTGTGATGTTCTCTTTCTTTCTTTTTTTGGGGGGGGTGCTGGAGATTGAACCCAGGGCGTTCTTCCTCTGAGCTACACCCCCAGCCCTATTTTATTTTTTTATTTTGAAACAGGGTCTCATAGCCAGGTGTGGTGGTGCACGCTTATAATCCCAGTACTTGGGAGGCTGAGACAGGAGGATCACAGGTTTGAAGCCAGCTTCAGCAACTTAGTGAGGCTCTCAGCAATTTAGTGAGACCCTGTTTCCAAATCAGAAATAAAATATGTCTGGGGGTGTAGCTTGGAGGTAGAATGCTCCTGGGTTCCATCCCCAGTACCACAAAAAAAAGAAAGAAAGAAAGAAAGAAGCAGGGTCTCACTAAGTTGGGGAGGGCCTCACTAGATGTGGTTTATTGTCTAGACCTGTTGTTTCAACTCGCATAAGATCCGCAGGCCTCATCCTTCTCTCATTCAGTGGGAACAGTGAAGTGTACATACCTTGTCTGGTAAGTTTGTGTCTGATGATTTGATTGCTTGTCTTACCCCTTCACTGTAAACTGCACAGGGCTCCGACCATGTCTTGTTCATTGTATTGTTAGCATCTGGCAGATAGATTTAGGGTCTTAAAGAATGATTAAGGCACTGGGTGGGGTGGTGCTCACTTGTAATCTCATCTACTTGGGAGGCTGAGGTAGGAGGATCACCAGGCAGTTCAAGACCAGCCTGTGGAACTTAGTGAGATACTGTCTTAAAATAAAAAGAAGGGTTGGGGAATGTAGCTTAGAGGTCCAGCCTTTGCTAGGGGCCCTGGATTTAAAAAAAAAATAGATTAGTTTGTCATGATACTTGTTGAAGAGGAGTGATTACTGTAATTTGGCTTTACTCTTGGGTGAATTTTCATTCTTTAAATCCTCAAATCATTCCAAAGTAGGGGTTATTATCTATTTAGCTTAAATAGGATTTTCTCCCAGTTTCTTCTTAGTAATTAAACTATATATTAACAAGTTTGTAATTCTTTTACATGTGTGTATGTTTTTTCTTTTTTTATTGTTGCTCCAGCGCTTTGAGCATGTACACATGCAATGTACCCAACCCTACATAGGTGCATTTAAAATATTTGAAATATTTCTCTTCTTTACAATTTATTAGAATCAAGCTAAATCTATGCTGGGTTTCTGCTAATTAATCAGACTATTTTCATGTTATTTCACAGTGATTTTAGGCCTAGACAGTCATGACTAATTTGGGTAATTTTATATGGAACTTGCTTCTTTTTTTCTTGTGGTGCTGGGGATTGAGCCCAGGGGTCTTCAACCTCTGAGCTACACCCCCATCCCTTTTTATTTTGAAACAGGGTTTTGCTAAGTTACCATGTGCTGGCCTCAAACATGTGATCCTCTTGTCTCAGCCTCCCAAGTAGTAGAATTACAGGTGTGCACCACCGCACCTTGCTGTAAAATGATATTTCTTTGAAGAAGGGTCAGCTTTTGTTATTTTTGTGTGTAAATTAATAAATACATTCTGATTTTAACAGCTCACTTGGGTTGTTTGAATAAAGAACCTGTATTTGGCATTTGAGATCTGTTCTCCACTCTCTCTGCTTTGTTGACTAGGACCTTGCCACAACACTGGGACTGTTAGGACTTGCTGAGGACCTGAGCAGTGGGGCACTGTTAGAACTTCAGGAGCTGAGCGGAAGGGTGGGCTCTCAGCCTTACTCGCTGTCCTTGCATAGTAGAGATGCTTCAGTGAGCTTATTATTATTAGCCCACAATTTTTTTTCATCTGTTTTCTCATACTACTTGATAATGATAACTCACATAGTTTGATAATGATAACGAAACATGCTTTCCAGTTTGAATACCCATTAATCTGCACAGCTCATTCTACATTCTTTTCTGTCACACTGTCTTCTGGGTTATTGTAGTGGCTTATAAATTACGGTTTTTAGGATGTTCAGGGGAATCCCAGAAATCTTGAGAATTTTTTCTCCTTCCCTTGGGGTAGTGTATTTTAATCTCTTCTGTTTGCCTGGCCAATCTGCTAGATTTGTTCATTAGGTGTGTGGCTTGCTTTTGGTGGATTTTGTACAACTTAATCTGGCACATAATAATAAGTGCTTAATAAATGTTGATTATAAGGCTGAGCCCCAAGCATGAACCATTGATTCATAGCATGCTTCTCTCCCCTTAGCATCCTAGTTATCTCTGTCCCTTGAACATAACCCCTGATGAAGTCACATACATGGAGGCTTTAGTATTAAGTTTTCAATTTTCATATGTAACATTTTTAGGTAGATTCTGTGTCAGATAGCACAGATAATTAAGCCTTGGAAGGTGCCTAAGGGTTTTTAAGCTCTCTAGCTAAACAATAACAACAGGAACAATGTTGTATATATCAACATGATGATATTTGGCAACACTGGTTTTATTCAAGATCATTGGATTAAACCAGTTAAGACTCCTTTGGCTTAAAACCTACTTTGTAGATTTTACCATTTGATGTACTTTTTTTCTCCAGAATAGTTCCTTAAACATGTAGCAGAGATCATGTTAAATACACCCATTAATCTACACAGCTAACTCTTTTTGTGCGTGTGAATTGAACCCAGGGGCATTCTACGTCTGAAATATACCCCCAATCCTTTCTATTTTTTATTTTGAAACAGGGTCTCACTAGGTTGCTGAGAGTCTCACTACGTTGCTGAGTCTTGCTAACGTTGCTGAGGCTGTCCTTGAACTTCAACTGTGATCCTTCTGTCTCAGTCTCCCAAGTACTGGGATTACAGGTGTGCACCACCATGCCCAGTTTGCACAGCTAATTCTAAATTCTTTTCCTGTCACACTGCCTTTTGAGATCTGTACACTGTGTCTCTCTTGAAGACTAGGAGACTCAGCAGGAGGACTGTTGACTTAAAAAGGAGGCAAAGATTGTGGATGGTATTTTGGGACTCGCAGTATGACTCCTGAAGCCTCTGTCCCAATCTTGAGGAATAAAAGAAGGGCACCCCAGGAAAGCTGGGACCTTGCCAAGATACAGCAGTGTCAAAGAATACTCTTTTTAGAGCACTTGTAAATATGAATTAGTTCTTACGCTAGCACTGTGGTAAGCAATTATAGTTTACTAATGGAAAGGCTGAATAAAATGAAATTCAATTAATCTTTGTTAAATGCCATTAAGCACTCTACTTAGTGCTTGTGTAAGGCTCCAGAGTAGACAGTTGTAAATGCAAAAAACAAACGCTGAATTTTGCCAAGACAGCATTTTAGTTTCTCTCTAATAAATAAATAATTACAGAGTTATAAGATTGTAATAAAGTAATGATTTGTTTTTGCTTTTGTGGTGCTGAAGTTGGAACCCAGGGCCTTGCTTATGCTGGCCAAATGCTCTTCCACTGAGCTATACCTCCAACCTAGAAATCTTCTTGCGCAGAAATTAGAATGCAAGTGTTTCAAAATATACTTGTTTTGCTTTTCATGTTTTTGACTTTTCAAATGGGTCAAAAGTGCCGGGCGTGGTGGCGCACACTTGTAATCCCAGTACTTTGGGAGGTGGAGACCGGAGGATCTGGGTTCGCGTCCAGCCTCAGCTCTCTCTCGCTCTCTCTCTCTACTTAGTGAGGCCCTCCGCAACCTCATGAGACCCGGTTTCAAAATAAAGTATAAAAAAAATAGGGCCGGGGGTGTAGTGCGGAGGTAGAACGCCTCTGGGTTCAATCCCCGGTACTGAAAAAAAATGGGTCAAAAGTCAAAATTACAAAAATAAAAAAAAACTTGTTTTATAGTTACATCTTTTCTGCTTAAGTATTATGGATTAGTCAAGTCAAACACAAGGTAAGAAGCTGAACTTGAATTCTTATTCTATAGTGCTTGACCCAAAAACTTGTTTGACTCATATATTAGCACTTGGTTAAAGTGTTGTAGCTTAAGAACTCAAGTTCAGTTTTTTACCTTGTGTTTCAAATATTAGTATAACATCTTAAGACATCTTAAGATGCCTTGTAGGTGGTAGGAACTGGATTCAGAATGGAAGGGTGGTTGGTCCAAGAAATAGCTTTGGAAGGTATCCTAAAGCTATCATAATGGTTGCTATACTTAGAAGGATTCTAGGAAGGAGGAAGATGGCTAATGAGAAAGCTTTGGGTACAAAGCACCATTAATGGACTGGGAGAAAAAAAAGTATTGGCAAAATTACATTAATAGTCTACAATTACATAATTTTACCTTTTGCTCTTTGTACCTTTTAATCCAGTTAAATCCATTATCCTATTTGATATTGAAAGAATAGCATGACCTGTTAATTTCGAGAAGCTATTGCTATTTTTCTAGAAATTATGATAAAAGTAAAAATAAAACCTAGATACTTTACATTGTTAATGTTTTAAAAGAAATAGCAATTTTGTTGAAAGTAGATCATAAGTATCTTAATTTTCTGTCTGTTGCTGCTGCTGCTTTTTTTTTTTTGGGGGGGTACTGGGGAGTGAACCCAGGGTCTTTCTACCTCCAAGCTGCACCCCCAGCCCTTTTTATTTTAATTTTGAAACAGGGTCTCACTAAGTTGCTGCTGAAGCTGGCCTTGAACCTGTGATTTTCCTGTTCTGGGATTACAGGTGTGCGTGGGCTTTTTTTATGGCCCTGTACCACTCTAAAACCATCAGCATCCATTAAATTGTGGGTCATTTTGGTTTTGGTTTTTTTTATTTAACCCAGCTAATACAATGTTATCATGCAAGTTTTATTTCAAAGAAGATATAACTTTGTAAATAACCTGAAGGCAACTTTATAGCTACACTTCTATTTTCTCTGAGACTAGCTCATAGGTGGGGAAGAAGAAAATAGGTCAGAGGTAGTGAAAAGTAGTGAAAATTTGAA
>PVJS01063886.1:0-10377 GCA_004027185.1 Glis glis | reverse complement strand
TCTCTCTCTCTCTCTCTCTCTCTCTTTCTCTCTTTCTCTCTCTGCTCTTAATACTTGCACTCATCCTGGACAAAATTCATGAGACAAGTTCCCAGAGCTGGAGCCCAGGACAGTAGACCATTATTCTCTGAGTGGCCTTTCCTTTAGAACATTGCTGAGGCAGGGGTACATGCCCCTAATTTCTGAAGCACACCTCCCCTGGTTTGGAATCTGTTTCTGACGAATAAGCTGGAGTGAGAACTATTGGAATCCCTGGAGTTCTCAACATGTTTGCCTGCAGTAGGCATGAGTGGGGCTCAATGACTGAAGGGAGCCTCTGGCTTTTTGGGTAAACTTACCTGATGTTTATCCTATTTGAAATAGCTGTGAGGAGGGGAAAAGGAATTACGGTGGGCTGATGCTCTCAGAAACATACTGTGTCTCTTCATTCAGAGCTGGGGGAAGAGCTATATTTTTGGCTACCCCTGCCTGGAGGGTAATTTCCCATCACATTTAACTAAGAATGGGGAGGGAGATGGTAGGTCATGTTTCAAATGCCAGATTCTCACTGTTCATATTGAGTTTTAGTAGGTTTTCATGAATATATATTTCTTCATGTGTTGTAAGTACTTTAAAACACTCATATTTTTTAAATTATTTTTTATAGCCGGGCGTGGTGGCGCACGCTTGTAATCCCAGTACTTTGGGAGGCTGAGACCGGAGGATCCGGGTTCGCGGCCAGCCTCAGCTCTCTCACTCTCTCTCTCCCTGTCTGTCTCTCTCTCTCTCTCTCTCTCTCTCTCTCTCTCTCTCTCTCTGTCTCCTTAGTGAGGCCCTCTGCAACTTCATGAGACCCGGTTTCAAAATAAAGTATAAAAACTAGGGCCGGGGGCGTAGTGCGGAGGTAGAACGCCCCTGCATTCAATCCCCGGTACAACACACACCAAAAAAAAAAAAAAAAATTATTTTTTATCAGTTATGCTTGTTTGGACAGTGGTCCATAGAGCTTCTCATGATGCTATTCCTGAAACAAAACTTTCTTAAATTTATTTTTGATATTCATAAGGTATATATAGACAAGTAATAGATTAATTTGACAAGGCTGATTTGGGGAATAGTACACATTGCTCTGTAATAGCTTACTTTCTTATCTGAATTAATTCAAGAGTTTGATTTCTCAGTATATTGTGCTGAAAAGTTATATCTTGACTGCACAACCTAAAGAAAAATTAAAAGCAAGTAACTATTTCTTTGCAATATTTTGAGTGACTGAAATAATTGTAAGATGTAGTAAAGAATACATACTGTTAGAGTATTAGATATATTCATACATATATTACCTCTTCTCACATAGCATAGAAACACACACACACACACACACACACACACACACGTAGAATGAGTTGTTCCCATTCAACTATTCATTTTAGATTTTTTTTGTAGTTCTGGGGATTGAACCCAGGGGCATTCTACCTCTGAGCTACACCTTCAGCCCTTTTTATTTTATTTTTTTCTATTTTGAAATTGGGTCTTGCTAAATGGCTGAGAGTCCAATTATGTTACTGAGGCTGTCCTCAAACCTGCAATCCTCCTGTTTTAGCCTCCCAAGTACTAGGATTAAAGGCATGTGCAACCACACCAGCTTATTTTATATTTTAGATATAGAAAATAACTGTATATTTTCTATAAAATTAGCTCCTGATAAACCAATTAATATTAATAGTAAATTTTATCTAACATTAAGGTCTTACTGTAACTATTGCATAAAATAGTTTATAAGTACACAATGGTTAATTTTAGTATCTATTATTATTTAAAAAGTAAATTCATCATTCCTTTTGGTAACACACTCAAAGGAGAGATAAGAATTGAGGTCAATTTCTTTTGAGGTCGTTTTCTTTTTTCCTTTCCAGTAGCATGGTGGGTAAAATTTCTTTCTTCTCCAGTCTTGAAGTTGCTATATGATTCTGGAGCTCACAGATTCCCTTGGCCATTGGTAAGTTAGCCTGAGAAAATTAAATTTTTGTATATAAGAGGTATAAATGAGTCAGTAAATGAAACACCTGATGTCATTCATAGTTCAAGTTCTAGGATGTAACTAAAGCCAGATCTACATTTAAATGACTGTTCTGAAAGACCAACACGGTATCTGTAATTTTTTGATTCAACTAATTTGTGTTTAATCACTTGGAACTAGGGAGTCCTGACTGATTAATATGTATATAAAATGCTCACAGATTATCCAGCCTGCAAATATCAAGTTTCCTTTTGATCCACAAGTCTAATTTTTAATGAATATACAAGACAAGTATATTCATATTTGATTACTTTCTGTTCCTTAATGAATGTTTACATATTCCAAAAACTTATCCTGTCACTTTTTGCATTGGCCAGTATTCTGCTTTGGAAATCCATGGTTTCAGAGCTTTGCAAATCATATCTTATGATCTTACACCTCATTTTTCTAATCTGCTGCTACTATTATCTTAATCCTTTCTCTCAAGTGTGGCATAGATACCATTTTTGACTCATCAAATATATCCAACACTACTCTATAATGTTTAGCCAAATACTTCTGAAGACTTGGAGAAACAAATTTCCATGCATAAAAAAGAAACAAACTTAGATGAAGAATCCTAATAATTCCAGAATCCACAAGCTATAAATCTTCTTAGGATATGTCTTACTATCCTTCTTCCCTTGTTAATCCAAGCTGTCATCATAATTCAGGGCCATAGGCTGGTACCATGTACTTTATTCCCCTGCTTATAGTCCAAGCCAGAACTTCACCTTGTTATAAACTGGAATGAAAAGAAATTTCTCTTTACCTCTAGTGTTAGGCTTCACCCCTGTGAAATATTGTCAAGCACAAAGTTGTAAAAGATCAAGAACCTTTTATAATATTACTCACAGTATTTCAGTTGAACCATGCCAGAATGTCTTCACTTTAGCATATCACTGATTTTACTTTTTCCTGAACAAATGTTCTTAGAAAGTACTTGAAATGTTCTTAGAAAGCATGAAAAATAGTGGCAGCTATTTGATTTTTAAATTCACATGTACATTTACCCAAATTAGCAAAAATAGCAATAAAAATACATGGACTATACTTTTAGAATTCCTAGAAATCAGAGAATATCACTACTTAAAATTAACTGAAAATAAAATGGAGAAATGAGTATCTCATTCCAGAGATCTCCTGCCACCATTTTAAGCTGGTGAATTCAGAGAGTATAAAACAGAAGTATATAAGAAATGATAAAAAAAGAGATGGGGAGAACAGAACAATAAGATGAAATGGAATTAATGATAGAGAGGAAATCTAACACTAAGTACAAAACTAATGAGCACATCTGTGCTTGGTAGGAAAGGGTTAGAATATGAGGGGAAGTGGCCGTACTGTCTATGAGGACATGGGGTTCTGGATATAATTACCTAAACAGAGTGGGCTTGGTGAACCTTGGAGACATAGCATTGTAGGGAAATAGGAAATAAGAGGAGAAAATTACAGATTCCAAAGAGATTCAATTATAAAATAAAAAGAAAATATACTAGCCCCTAACCCAAATATTTTCCATTAAAGAAACTGCAAGTGCCTATATTAAAAGATGGTGCTAACTAGGAATCCATTTTTACAAATGTGTAAATATGAAGAGGGAAGGGGATCAAATAATTTTCTTATAAAGCTACTGTAAAAATAAAATAGAAAATATGAATTGATATATTACAGCTAATTATTTTTCCCCAGAAAATTTAATAAGAAATAGTAATAAATAACTTCAAATCAATTATATCTCTCTACCAAAGCCATTATGTATACAAAGAACCTCAAACAAAAATTCAAAAAAGACACATAGCCAGAAATATGAAAAGACTTAATAACACTTGTTTAAACTCAGGAAAGAAATATAAGAAAAATGGCAAATTTTTATAAGAAATAAATATTTAAATTCTAAGATGTCCAAGCAATAATATATTTTGTGGACATTTAATAAGAACAATTAAAGCAAAGTAGGAAAATAATGAAAAGAATAAAATAATTCAAGGAATGAGTAAATAGAATAAGTTGAAATAGGGGTCATATGAATAAGATCCAATATATGAATATCAGAGCATCTGAATAGAAAAATAAAACTAACCTTAATGAAACAATGAAAAATAAATTATGTAAATGTAATTCAAAACTTTCTGAAAATAAAAGACTGGAAACTATGTACTGATATGGTTCATGGGCACCTTATAATGTTGATAAGAAAAAATTAATTCTGAGATACATCCATATAAAGCTGTTACAATTTAAAGATTGAAAAAATCCTTAGAGATTACAGACATTAAGACCAAATAGCTTACAATGAAAAAAATTCTATTCTTTAAAAATCTACAAAGCAAGGCAATGGTGAAACAATATTTTCAAAAATTTAAAGAATGGAAATGTAAGCCAGAAATTTTATATCAAACCAAGCTCTCTTTCAATATCAAGAATGTAGCAAACCAGTGAACAACATTCAAGAACTCTACTGCACAGTGTGCACCTGTGCTGTTTCTGAAAATTCTACTGGAGGATGAAGTCATGTAACCATAGATACCTGGAGAAACTTTGAAAAAGAGATTGCTAGATCATTTATTATTTTAAATTGTAGTGCTGAGGCTCAATCAAGGGTATTAAAATGGATAAATGGGCATTATGTCACCATTATATGATGTGATATACAGAAGAAATTGCTACTAAAATAATCAGAGAAGAAGTGCAAGAGAAAGGGAGAAGGAAGATTCTAATCATCGACTGCTAGACAGATCCTGTATGGAAATCAAAAGATATCACTTAATATTGACATACAAAAGAATTCAAGATTAGCCAGGCATGATGGCTCATGCCTATAATCCCACTATTAGAGAGGCTGAGACAGGAGGATCGCAGGTTTGAGGCCAGACTCAGCACCATAGCAAAGTCCTCAGCAACCTAGTAAGATCCTGTTTCAAAACAAAACAAAAAAATAAATAAAAAGGGCTGGTGGTGTAGCTGGTAAGTAGAATGCCCTGGGGTTCAAACCCTAATAACAACAACAACAAAGATGACTAGTTAATACCAACATATTATCTTATGTAAATTTAAAAAAAGAAAAATAATGAAAACAAGATTCTACAGAAAGAGCCTACAGAATGGGAGATCTTTATCACCTACCCATTTAACAAATGTCTAATATCTAGAATATATAAAGATCTTAAAAAGCTTAGCACTAGACAGACCCTAACTGCTGCATTGGCAGAAGCAGCAGCGACACCATCTTGGTCAGACCATGCCAGCGGCTACCGGCATTGCACTTTCTGCAGGCCACCAAAAAAGAAACCAGACACTTGTAAAACCAGCAACTGCAGAGCATTAGTGACAAAAGTGAGCAGCAGTTCGATCCATGCTCAGCAGAGTCCCCAGTGCCTGGAGGCCTGACCAGAACCTGCATCAGTGGCTGAGCCCACCCCCTCCCCTATGATTAAGAGCAGTGCTCAAGGAGACCTTAAGTCAATGAAGCATCCCAGGGAGAGACCACACAGGACTGCCACAGGGACTCGCAGGGTCTGACACTGTGCAGATTGCCCTGGCGGGGGTGGGAGTCAGGTCTGCTGTGAGACATGGTAGACGCGTGGATAAGCACACAGTACCTGGAGACATTTGGGTGAGACAGACTTGCAGCCTGCAGGTTGCGCGGCCTTATAGAGTCCCCAGGGATCGCCACAGGACATACAGTTGTGGTACCTGGGGAAAATTGGACCAAACCAGCCCTCTCTGCAGCAAACATGAAGTTCTGTGTTTGCACAGAATAGGGTCAAAGAGACATCTGCCGCTTCTGTAGGCAAAGAGAGACACAAGCCCAGGGCCCCCTGCTGGTGACACCTGCCATAGGTGTAGACAGAGAGAGACACAGGGACAGCCCAAATGGAGAACGTGGAGACCCACGCTTGCAGTGAGAGGGGCAATAGCAGCACTGGTTTCCTGCACAGGTAGTGAGAGGCGCCAGGCAAGGGTTCCAATCACTGAAGATGACCAAGAATTGGGCCTGCAAATGGACATTATACCGAGCAAGTGAGAATAACCATTCAGTAAAGGCTATTCACCTTTAAGGCTAACCTATTAGCAACTATCTACCTACAGAATAAGAAACTATAAAGGGAGAGAGATTAGACATAGGAAACCTACAGAGTGAGAGAGAGAGCTACCAAAAGCAACAAAGGTATAAACATAAGAAACCTGAAATCATGAAAAGGAAAAATAGCAAAGAAACAATGAGCTCCCGCAATCCCACAACAATAGAACCCGCAACACAGAAGTGCAAAGATTGCCAGAAGGACAATTCAGAACTTTAATAGTAGAAATGATATAGGATTTCTGAAAAGAATTCAGAGAGAGCCTGAAAGGAATGAAGGATCAAATAAACAAAGAATCCGACACCCTGAACAGGAATCAAAAAGAAGCTCTGAAGGAAATAAAGGATGCAATAATTGAAATGAAGGCATCAATACAAACCATCAACAATAGACTAGACGAAATGGAAAACAGAATCTTACTCTTAGAAGATGACCTCCCCAAAAATGAACGCATAGTTCATAAATTAGAAAAAAAAATTCAACAGCATGAATTGGACATTGAAGACATTTCAGCCAGTCTTAAAGGAGCAAACCTAAGAATAATAGGCATAGAAGAGGGAATAGAAGCTGAAACCAATCGACTCAATAATCTCTTCAGAGAAGTAATATTAGAAAAATTTTCAAATCTAGAAAGAGAGGTTGACACACAGGTACAGGAAACATTTAGAACCCCTAATAGACAAGATCAGAGAAGAGGTTCACCATGCCACATAATAATCAAATTGACTAATGGAGATGCCAAAAAGAGAATCTTATAGGCAGCGAGAGTAAAAGACCAAGTAACATTCAGAGACAAACTAATAAGAATCACTCCTGCTCTTCCAAACCCAGTCATGAAAGCCAGGAGGGCCTGGAGCAACATATTCCAAACTCTGGAAGAAAACAACTTCCAGCCAAGATTTATCTACCCAGCAAAGATATCTATCAACTTTTACAGGGAAATAAAAACCTTCCATGACAAACAGAAGCTGAAAAACTTTATGTCTTCCAAACCAGCACTAGAGAAAATACTCAAAGAGATTAATTACAAAGAAGAAATAATAAGGAAACACCAGAACCAGAGAAACAGTGATTTCCATCAAACAAACAACTAAGCAAAGAACAAACACTACCGCAAACAGAAATTAAAATTCAAAATGTTAGGAATTAAAACCCATCTCTCAATAATCACGCTGAATATAAATGGCCTCAACTCCCCAATCAAAAGACATAAGGTGGCAAAATGGATTAAAAATCACAATCCATCTATATGCTGCCTGCAAGAAACATACCTTATAAGTAAACATATGCACAAACTAAAGGTGAGGGGATGGAGCAAGATAATCCATTATAATGGAACTTGAAAACAAGCAGGAGTAGCAATTATGATATCAGACAAATTAGACTTCAAACCTAAACTTATCAGAAGAGACAAAGAAGGTCATTTCTTACTGGTAAAAGGAACAATCCAGTAAGAGGATATAACAATAGTCAACATTTATGCCCCAAACCTAGGTGCAACCACTTTCATAAAAGAAACTCTTCGTGACATTAAATCACACATAGACCACAACACAATAATATTGGGAGACTTTGACACCCCTCTCACACCACTAGATCGATCTTCAAGACAAAAGGTCAGTAAAGATGCCTCAGACCTAAGGAACACCATAAACCAAATGGACCTAGTAGACACATACAGAATATTCCACCCAAATACAGCTGAATTCACATTTCTTTTCAGCTGCTTATGGAACCTGCTCTAAAATAGACCATATACTAGGCCACAAAGTGAGTACTAGAAAGTTCAAAAAAAGTGATATAATCCCCTGTGTCTTTTCAGACCATAATGGAATGAAACTAGAAATCAACTATAAGAAGACCCAGAGAAACCTCATAAACACGTGGAGAATGAACACCACACTGCTGAATGAGGAATGGGTCAGAGAAGAAATAAGGGGAGAAATTAAGACATTCCTAGAAACAAATGAATACAGAGACACAACATATCAAAATCTCTGGGACACCCTGAAGGCAATATTAAGAGGAAAATTCATAGCACTGAGGGCCCACATAGGAAGAACAGAAAATCACCAAATAAATCACCTAATGACACACCTCAAAGCCCTTGAAAAACAGGAACAGTCTAACCCCAAAGCCAGTAGAAGACAGGAAATTATTAAAATCAGAGCAGAAATCAATGAAGTAGAGAATAAAAAACAATAAAAAAATCAACAAAACCAAAAGCTGGTTCCTTGAAAAAATAAACAAGACAGATAAACCACTAGCCAACCTAACCGAAAGAAAGAGAGAATCAACTCCAATTACTAAACTAAGAGATGAAAAAGGTGATATTACCACTGACATCACGGAAATCCAGAGGATTATCAGAAACTACTTTGAAAAACTATACTCCAACAAAATGTAAAACCTGGAAGAAACTGACAAATTTCTAGACATGCAAAACCTTCCTAAGTTGAATCAAGAAGATATAGAAAATTTAAATGGACCAATAGAATTCAAATAGATTGAAGCAGCAATAAAGAGCCTACCATGAAAGAAAAGCCCAGGTCCAGATGGTTTCCCAGGTGAATTTTATAAAACCTTTATAGAAGAACTAATCTCAATACTCCTCAATCTATTCCATGAAATAGAAAGAAACGGGACTCTCCCAAATACATTCTATGAAACCAATATCACATTAATACCAAAACCAAATAAAGACAGCTCAAGAAAAGAAAACTACAGACCTGTATCGTTGATGAACTTAGATGCAAAACTTCTAAACAAAATACTAGCAACTCACATTCAGAATTACATCATGAAAATTATACATCATGACCAAGTCGGGTTCATCCCAGGGATGCAAGGCTGGTTCAACATATGAAAAACAATCCATGTAATCCACCACATAAACAGAACTAAAGTAAAAAATCACATGATCATTCCAATAGATGCTGAAAAAGCATTTGACAAAATCCAATCCCCATTCATGTTAAGAACACTGCAGAGAATCAGAATAGAAGGAACATACCTCAACATCATAAAGGCAATGTACAATAGACCCACAGCAAACATCATACTGAATGGGGAAAATCTTCGAGAGTTCCGCTTAAAAAAAGGAACAAGACAAGGATGTCCACTGTTACCACTCCTTTTCAATATAGTACATGAGACTCTAGCCAGAGCAATAAGGCAAGAGGAGTAAATAAAAGGAGTACAAATAGGAAAAGAGGAACTGAAACTGTCTCTAGTTGCAGGTGACATGATATTATACTTAGAAAATCCAACAAACTCAACTAAAAGGCTCATAGAACTGATCAACAAATTCAGCAAAATGTCTGGATACAAAATCAATCTTAAAAAGTCAGAAGCTTTTCTGTATGCCAACCATAAATCCACTGAAAAAGAAATCCACAAGACATTTCCACTCATGATATCCCCCAAACAATAAAATACTTGGGAATAAACCTAACCAAGGAGGTAAAAGACCTCTACAAGGAAAACTGTAAAACATTGAAAAAAGAAATTGAAGAAGATCTTAGAAGATGGAAAGATCTCCCATGCTCTTGGGTAAGCAGAATAAATATCAAAATGGCCATTCTTCCAAAAGTGATCTACAGATTCAATGCAATACCCATTAAATTACCAATGTCATTCTTCACTGACATAGAAAAATCTGTCCTTAAATTCATTTGGAACAACAAAAAACCCAGAATAACCAAAGTACTTTTGAGCAACAAGAACCATGCAGGAGGCATCACAATACCTGACTTCAAACTATACTACAAAGCCATAGTAATAAAAACAGCATGGTATTGGCACAAAAGCAGACACATAGAACAATGGAGCAGAATAGAAGCCTCTGAAACAAACCCACACACCTACAGCCAATTGATTTTTGACAAAGGGGCTAAAAACATCCACTGGAAAAACGATAACCTCTTCAACAAATGGTGCTGGCAAAACTGGCTAACCATATGCAGAAAAATAGAAATAAACCCCACTTTCTCAGCTTATACAAGAGTCAATTCAAGATGGATCAAAGACCTAGAAATCAGACCAGGGACCTTGCAGCTACTTGAAGAGGGCATAGGCCCAACGCTTTAACACATAGGCACAGGTAAAGATTTCCTCAACAAAACCCCAAAGGCACAGGAAATGAAAATGAAGATCAATACATGGGATTGCATTAAACTAAAGAGCTTTTGTGTAGCAAAGGAAACAATCAAGAATCTCAACAGAGAGCCGACAGAATGGGAGAAGATTTTTGCCAGC